>JAOTAV010085045.1:0-12039 GCA_026546445.1 Cyclargus thomasi | reverse complement strand
CGGCCTTCCGAGGCGCACACCCAACCCGGGGAACCCATGATGGGTTTCCCCTGCGCATCAAAAAAAAAAAAAAAAAAGGGTACATACATAACATACACAAATAATGATACTGCACCGCATTATGTGCTAGGTTTACTTCAGATAAGTATCGTAACAAAACACCTAACAGCGGTAATACTGGTCTTAGTTGTAAATTGTAACAGATGTTAAAGACTCGGTTTAGTCTACTGTATGTCATTTACACTGTTGTGCAACGGAGTGGTCAGTGAGCGTATGCTATACTATCAGGTTTCAGCCTGGCTCCCCACGGCCATTGTAAATCTGTTAACTTAAATAACCCGCCAAGTGCGAGTTGAACTCACGCACGAAGGGTTCCGTAACAATTTTTTAATAATATTTAGGGGGGCAAGCAAGCAGACAGTATTAGTACCTGATGGTAACTGCCGTCGCCCATGGACACTCGTAACATCTAAGTCGCAAGTGCGTTGCCGGCCTTTATGAGGGGCCAAATTTCCCTAATCACCCTATCCCTAATAGGACGTTTAGGGAAATTTGACCACTGGTAAACTCACTCACTGAACGAAACACAGCACAATGGCGTTTCACGCCAGTTTTCCTGTGAGGCCGTGATTTCACTCCGGTCGAGCCGGCCTATTCGTGCCGAAGCTCTCCCATGACAATGAGCATTCGTATTATGTACTTGAGATCTGAAAATGTCTTATTGGTACACGCCACCACCGGGGTTCGAACCTGCACCCTCTCGAGTGCGAACCAAAGGTCTTAACCCACTGGCCACTAGGCTACGGACGCTCTAAGTTGTGGCGGTACCGCTCGCTGGGGCGAAAAATTGGGAAAACAACAGCAGCGCCACCTATTACCAAAATCAAGAAAATAGCAAAAAAAAGGTTTTTGTATGAGAGCTCCCCTCAAGCATTTAATTTATCATATTCTTTTTGTAGCGGTAACAGAAATACATACTTTGTGTAAATTTCATTTCTCCCGCTATTACCGTTCTTCAGGTACAGTCCTGTTTTAACGTTAGGAAATACTTGATGCATTCCTGACAGATTGGGGGGGCAAGCGGTACCTCTTCTCCTGGGCCACTGGATCCACCTGCACCCCAGTAAGCAGCATCTGCTGTATTAGCAGAACCATCCGAGCGGCATTTGTCTCTAACAATTACCGCTTGGGAGACCAATCCTGGGCTCTGGACTCGCTTCTACCAAAAGAACTCGTGCAAGGGACAGCGACTTCCCTAATCCGCAGCCCGAGTCTTTTTATGATGGGAGTTTTGCGCGTCTTCGTCCTCCACGCCTTCTCCTTACCGAACTGGTTCCGTTTTAAGGTACCGTACCCAAGGCGTAAAAACGGGACCCTAGGATTAAGACATTGATGTCTGTCCGTCTGTCTGTCTCCAGGCTGTATCTCAAGAACGGTAATAGCTAGAGAGCTGAGAGCTTTTTTACAGATTATGTATTTGTGTTGCCGCTCTAACAACAAATACTAAAACCAACATAAATTCAATAAATAAGGGGGGCTCTTATACAACAATCGTGATGTTTTTGCTCGATATCAATAATGGTAATTAGCAGCGCTTGAAATTTTCCTAAACTACTTAGTTACTTTACTAATTAGCAATAAAATTTTAATAAAATTAATAATGAAGGTGGGTTCTCATACAAAACAAAAATATTTTTACCTATGTTTGCTTTAATATGCCCTTTGTGCACGGGTTCAACTCCTACTTGGCCGATTTTTTACTCTTTGGGTACGGAATCCTAAAAAAACAAAAAACACACACTAGGTAGTAGGTAGCTTCTTTTTGTGAGCTAAAAAAGCTACAGTAGGTTTATGGGCGAAATTTATTACCGGCTATATATGGATGCATAAACTTTCGCTGTCCGTACTGTTTTATTGTGCCAGTGTAAAAAACATAGTTTAATGACTATCATGAAATGTTGCGGTTTTACCGTGGCATATTAGTTGATTTTAAAATGGCTTTTAATTTTGTGCTAGTTCTGATTTTCTTCCTATGTACCTTCTTGTCGCAAAGCTGTACACAGATTGCAGTTACGTTTTTGCGTTAAGTCAGGTGGAACACGAGCTAACGGGTTACCTGATGGAAACCAACCACCGTCGCCCAGGGACACTCGCAACATTAGAAGAGTAAGTACGTTGCTGGCCTTTTAAGAGAGAATACGCTCTACTTCTTGAGGATTCTATGGATGGTAATTGATAAGTGTGTATTAGCCTCTACCATGTTAGCATATTATACCTCTTACAATTTCTAAATTAAACTAGCGGCCCCGACATACGTTGTTCTGCCGGGCTAATTTGCGAAACCAGACCATTCTCAAGTCCCGTTGAACACACAAACAAATTAAGCTTAATCGGTACAGCCGTTTACGAGGAGTTCGGTGACAACACATGCACTAAGAATTAGATTTTACTCGACGTGATTTATAATTTAAGTAATATGTAGTTGGGTTATTGCAGTAACGAACATCTCATAACTAAAATGTCACAAAACAATCCCATACATGACATTTTCAATGTTATTAATGAGATAATTACGGACACAAATGTCGAAAACGTGAATTATACTGAGAACAAACTTTACTGATAATATGATATAATTTTCTCCCCTATTATGTATCCGCCCGATATACCGGTAGAAGTTGTTAACTCTCGGTCAAAAAATTTGTCATTTCCATATAAAACGCGATTGACAACAAAGTGTTGTGTTGTCACTTTGTTGTGTACAACCGCAGTTTGTATAGAAATGACAATTTTTTTGTCAGAGGGTTTATGACCGCTGCCGATAATTTTGGGCGAACGCCTAATAGTTTACAAGTCAAAATGGACTCAAAAACAAAAAAATCATAAACTAATTAATAAATATAAAAGCAGAACATGAGCATAAATGTTTGACAGAAGAAGTCATATGACTTCAGAGTTCAGAGTTCAGAATATTACGTACGACAGGTATTTTACGTGCTTTAAATTTTTATACTACTTTTGTTTTTGTACCCTAAAGCTAGCCGATGAAAAATTAATAGTGTCACCTAGCATAAAAAAACTTATAGAAGCTTATATAAGTCAATGTATAGAAGCGAATTTGGTGAGGAAGAAATTTATGCTCCCTAAAACCCATAAAACTCTATTGTCAATTTTGGAGTCTTTTAAATTTTCGTTATAACTGCGTCTTTATTCATTTTCATATAACTTATAGTGTTTAATTATTTTTAATTGATAAATTATTATTATAATTTATTCATGAGAATAGCGTTCACAAATAACAACTCGTTATCATTCCTACTTTCCTGCCTGCCTGTCATACTTTTCGTGCCGTTTACTCCTCGCCTTACCAAATCTACCTAAAAATATATTAATGCGTCTGTCTGTGCCACCTTTATCAACTTTTACCTTCACCCTTACATTTACTTAAGGTAATCCTTAATTCATTACTGGTTGCATATTGCAACATTAAAACTGCACGCCTTTCCGTTACGCAATGATTAATGTGTTAGTGTCAGGTGGGCGGTTCTACTTATATCTTTATTAGCTAGCGAATTAGCTAATCCACATTTATATACAGATTAAGTCTTAAATACAATGATTTATGTACCTAATACTATTTACTTAAATACTCAGAATTGATTTTAAATCATTGGCTTAAGTTTTATAGAGCTGGTTACATAAATCAAGCTGTAATATCAAGGTTGGTGCGAAATACTATTATTAAAAAAATTATATTGCTGTATGAAGTTTACATCGAAGTATTAGTTTTCATGAACTAAATATGAAGTTTATCGCTTCAAACATATGAAAAGTTAAAGATTGTCACTCTAACAGACTATTCTATATGAGTATTATTATTTTAATTTTTATTAGCCTTTGTCTTTAAAAAATTCGATATTTGGTTAAAGTAAACAAAATACAGGCATTTTCCACTTAGCGTCTTTACTAATAAGCTCAACGACCGCTAGCGCCAACTTGAAACGATTTGACTGTAACAATCACTCGAATGAATGACATAAGACAATCAAAAGCTGGTAATGTGCTTTAATCCTATAGCGGGATGTAGGGCGCGGGGCTTCGTGACACAATTAGAGACATTACAGTAATGTCATCACTGTAATCCAATGACGTGACATGCACCGCCTCTCCGGGAAATAACGGCTTACGGAAATTATTTACCATGGTTGTGTATTTTTTTAATGGTATTTAGGCGAGCAGACGGATTACCTGATGGAAAGCAACTGCTGTCACCCATGGACGGCCTTTATGAGGGAATAGGGAATGAGAAATAGGGGATTAGGGAATTTAGGCCACCGGCAAACTCACTCACCGAACGAAACATAGCATAACGCCGTTTCACGCGGGTTTTCTGTGAGGCTGTGGTATCATTCTGACCGAGTTAGCCCATTTATGCCAAAGCACAGCACTCCCACGGCAACGAGCATCCGTATTATGTACTTGAGGTAGTAAAATGTCTCATTGGTACACGCCTCCATCGGGGTTCGAACCTGCGCCCTCTCGTGTGTGAGCCAAAGTTCTTACACACTAGGCTGCGAACGCTCTACTGTGAGTATAAAGGGGAGAAAGAGAAAAATGTATTACTAATTACTATAGTATAGAAATATGCATTCGCCCAAAATTGGCGGTATGGTTTATTAAATCTCTGTCAAAAATATTGTCATTTCCATACAAAATGCGATTGTGAACAAAGTGTTGTGGTGTCACTTTGTTGTTGACAATCGCGGTTTGTATAGAAATTTATCAGATATTTAATGAACCACACCGCCAAACTTGAGCGAATGCATAATTATAGTATAGCCCTAAAATAACTTGGTACGGATATTTTTTTTAATTTTGACATTTTGACAGTCATGTGATAGCTTTCGGCGAATGGAGTATAAATAAGGTTGTGGCAATATCCGTTTACCGTGGACGAACCAAACAGTTTTTGGGAATAAAGTGTCTTTTCTGAGACTCTCTTGGCGTGTCTGTACAATTAATATTTTTACAAAATAATCAATGTGGGGGCTTAGGAGCATTAATAGAATACAAATCGACAAAAAAAGTTGTCTATTCAAAATTAATCTTCGAAACTACTGGACTTGAACTTGACTGGATTTGAATATTTTTTTTTTGTCTAATAGCTATGAAGCCCAGGCAAAATATGATACCTTTTATCCCAGGAAAATACACGGTCCTCGCGTATTTTAATTCACGTATTTTAATATTAGATTACTTTTTATAATATTAGTACAGAATGGCTGTGTTCTGCAAATTTGTTTGGAACGCTAAAGAAATTGATATATCTTGTTTCTTTTTTTAATGCAATTATTTCTGCAAAAAAGAATGATACAAAAGAAGGATATTTGTCAGGAGAAGAATAAGTATGAACGAAAATGCATCGAATGAGTTATACAGATCAGACTTAATTTAGACTACGACCATCATTCTCAATCACAACAGACAATCAGGACATCCTGTTCTTCTAAATGGTCATGCTAGATGTTTTTTTTCGGAACGACCAATAACTTGGATGATATATGACCAAACAGATCTGTAAGCTTTTTGAAATGTCCGCTTTCTTTAGGCAAAAATACCGTAGATGGACGGTATTTATGTCCGAAAAAGGCAACCACATCCATTCTTTCATATTAATATTATAATTGCGAAAGTCTGTCTGTCTGTTTCCTCACACCGACACCGCTGAACCGATTATGCTGAAATTCAGTATAGAAAATAGACATACTTTGAGTCCCGGGGAAGAACAATGGATACTTTTTATCCCGGAAAAATGTGCGGCTATCTAGTACTGGTTAAAAAAACCTAAAAAACTTTTTCGTCGGCAGAAATCTTTGCTGCGATAAAAACTTGGTCCCTGGCTTCACATGCAAATTAAAAAAAACGTAAGGGATGTGCCAAATGTCACTTAACCAGTGAACAGCAGTTCCGAAGTCGTGGTGGTGCAAGATCGATGGTTATGCATAATGTAGCCGCATATCGATTACACATCACTAACTTGTCACTGGTTGGTGTCTTTAATATGTTGATACTTGGGGTTCGATTTTCAAACACAGCTTTAGAGTTTTTAAACCGGCCACCTACTGGCTTAGCACGGCGACTGAGGAAAGAATTGAAAAATCGACAGATAGTCTATCCTGCTGTAGAGAGAAACACTTTCTTCGTGGCCATGCTAATATTCATACTAATATTATAAACGGGAAAGTGGGATTGTTCTACCTTTCTTCGCGGCCTAACGAAGCAATCAATCGACTTGATTTTTCGTATAGACTAAGTTGAAAGAATGATGGGTAGAAGTAACATAGGCTACGTGATTTTTGAATTCCACGCAAGTGAAGCCACGGACAAAAGTTATTACTATGTATGATGAAAGTTTGACAGAGTGTCTATCTGTAGAGAGACTATCTAAGAGAGTCGAAGGCTTAGTGAAGATTACAAACAAGGCGCTATTTTATTTCATAAAATGTGTGACAAAATTGATACTGTAAAATTTTGTCATATTGGGCGTCACACAGGATTAGGCGAATGCATAAATGGAATATTTATGCATTCGCCCAATCCTGACGGTAGCGGTTATTAACTCTCTGTCAAAAAATTTGTCATTTCTATACAAACTCCGATTGTCAACATCGAAGTGACAACACAATACCTTTTTGTGATATTACAGATACGCTGTCAAATTTTATCACTTTATTCCATTTATGCTTTCGCCCAATCTTGACGGTAGCGGTCATTAACTCTCTGTCAAAAAATTTGTTATTTCTATACAAACTCCGATTGTCAATATCGAAGTGACAACACAATACTTTTTTGCCAATCGCGGCTTGTATAGAAAACACAATTCAGAAGGTTAATAACCCTTTTTGTTTTGCGAAAAACTAAATAATTATACGCGACGGTTAGAACTTCGGAGGTTCCCCCCTTAAGCTTAGGATAATGTCCGTCCCGCTCCAGCTCAACATAATGTGCACCTCATCACATCCAAACCCGAGTTAATTGAAAGTCGATAAACTTCCACATAACCGGATTTGTCCGGATCACCGTTCGCGCTACTGTCAAAGTCCAGGCCCGCCAATTACCCGGATAACCGGATAACCGACTTTGCCAACTACCCGACTTTGCCAACTATCCGGCTTTGCCGACGAGAATCCGGAACTTATTTGAATTAATTTTATCCGGTTAATATGATTATGACTAACAAGGGCTAAACTAATAAGCATGGTTTGATCTGAAATTAAATTGTAGTTTTGTCGGGGAATTCTTTCAATAACCATCATGTTCTCTTCTGTAGGAGAGCCATGCTTCGGCACGGATGGGTCGGCTCGACGGGAGTAATACCACGATCTCACAGAAAACTGGGGTGAAACGACGTTGTGCTGTGTTTTGTTCAGTGAGTGAGTTTACCGGTGGTCTTACTTACCTAATCCCCTAATCCCTATTCCCATTCCCTCATAAAGGCCGGCAACACACTTGCGACTCTTCGGATGGCACGAATGTCCACGGCGACGGCAGATGCTTTCCATCAGGTAACCCTGATGAAAAGCACCTATCGTCTGCTCGGTTGCCCCTAAATATAAAAAAAATAAATTTATTTGACTTTCAGAGCTACCTTGCGTTATTCATCTTTAGTAGACTAAAAGCTAAGAGTAAGATTTTTATTACTTTTATGTATAATGTGCTGGGAAAAGTAATTCTTCAATTATTCTTTTCTTCAAGTATCTCTATTTAATGCTACTGAAAAGCCGAGTCTCAAAATTATTTTTAAAAAAAGTATATCGCGGAGGTTTCGAATTTCGAATTTAAATCGTGACGTATTCCAAACGGTCACGGAGCCATAAAACTGTCATTAGCTCTCTTACGTTTGCCATTAACGAAAGAAAGTTATGGCTAACTCATGAGAGAAAGAGAGATTGCATTTATCAATGCACTTTGGTTCTGCAAGATGTTCTTGGAATCAGTAATCTGTGCTTTTAAAGGTATGAATTGTTTTCTTTATCATTACTTCATAACATACTTTATTTATACATATAATAAAACAGTAAATTTGACGTGTCTGTACATTTAATATTTTTACAAAATAACCTATGTGGAGGTGCTGAGTAGGAGTAATAGAACACATATCGACAAAAAAAGTTGTCTATTTATCTGTTAATAATTCTGTGAATAAATCTTTTTTGTTTAATAGCTATTAGGTCTGGGCAACATATAGGATACTTTTTATCCCGGGAAAATATACGGTTCCCGAGTGATGTTCAAATTTTTGCGGGAACCAACTAATTATACATATCTTTGTTTAATTGTTTATTTTTTAAATAGTGACATAAGATATTATACCTTTTTTTCTTCTTCTTAGCCTTTTTTTTGTAAAACAGAGCTTCATGACTCGAATTTTGACCCTAGATTTAAGTACGTACTGTAATTAGAAATAAATATTGTATCAAAGTCGGTGTGTTCCTTTTTCAAAAGATTTTTCTGCACTTCTTCTGTTCAGTGTACAGCATCGTTGCATTAAATTCCTATAACGAAGCCATGTCACTACATCACGTTCAGGGTTATTCTGCCTCAGATATCACCTCTATACCAACCACATTAAGACTACATAGGAGGTAGAATAATGATAAACATAACTAAGCTCGCTGTAATAAAACGCCTGTTACCCATCTCGTACAAATTGCATTTCTGTTCACGCCTAGATCGTAATTGATACGTAACAGGCTTTTATTTTTATTTGTTCAATAATACTTCAGATTGCTACAGCTTTCATGTACTATGAGATTTGTAGATTGTGAACGTCGTTATTTGCATTTTGTTTAATTTAAGTTTTTAAGCCCATCCAACTAAACCATCGACCAAGTTTCGTAAGTCGTATATGTGATTGATTATACTGTTGGTTCATGGTGGAAATTCGTGTTCATACATAATGAAACACACATCTTTGAACTTTTTCCACTATATTTTCTTAGATTTTACAAATTTATAATAGGAAGGACCTACACCAGATAATGAATTTGTCGAAACCGGTCGTGTATTTATTATAAATTTGTAAAATCTAAGAAAGTATAGTAAAAAAAAGTGCAAGAAAAGTGTGTGTTTATTAAGGATTTAGTAAGTCAATCAATTTTTCTCATTACATGATACCTGGTTTCAAAAGTTTCAAAACTCTTCAAAAAAACAGCTTTTGTTGTGAGACGAAAGGTTTTAAAAATATATTTGATAGCATGTTTAAATATACTATTAATTGCACATGAAAATTAGTGAAAAAAAGTAAATGAAAATAGTACGTATAAAGTTTGTTGCCAATTGTTAAATTAGATTCTCATCGCTGAAACTAATTACATGCTTAATTTCATTCCTAAAACTCTGGAGTTGTAGTAGGTACAAATTGAAGATAGTGGAAGAAGCAGATAACTAACATTTCAAAAAATCTGCCACGCACTTGCGACTCACGTGACTCACGTCACGAGTGTCCATGGGCGACGGCAGTTGCTTTCCATCGGGTAGAACATCTGTTCGCTTGCCCCCTAAATATCATAAAAAATATACAAATACTAGCAGTCCGGTGCCCACTTTATTGAGCATTAACATTAAAGGCTATTTTTGTGATTTCTAAGCTCAATATCCGGGACTATGGCAAAAAAAAATAAAGACGATTGGTCTCTTTTCCTCGGCGTGAAATAAGAAACAAATCTACGTACAACATTAATAGACTACTAGGCTTAAAAACGTTTTTTGTACAAACGATTTACGCTTAGTATGTACGCGCCCTAAGTATTAGCAAAATGGCCGCCGTGCCGTGGAAAATTACTCAAAAACTTTTCTCGTTACCCCAATTGGCTTCTAAATTATGTTTACAACGATATTTTAATCTGTTATTGAAACAGTACTTACTGTATTATAGGGAAAACACATAATTAACTGAATGGAATACTTAGTAAAGTGGTAAAATCTCTTCAACCCGGCTAAGATGCACCATCGAGATTCTCTCTGTAGAGCGCAGTTAAATTGTCGATATAGACAATTATCTCGTAACTCGTTTTCCTTACATGCGTACGTCGAGAGATAAACTCGTTCGTAGACTAGCATCGACAAAACCGTAGACGACTAACTATACTCTTGTCACAATATCAAAATATCGACAAAACTCGATAGAAATGTGTTTTCATGTAAGGGTTCGTAGACAAAAATAGCACATATTAAAAAACGCAACCCAATTTTTGTCTCTAATTTTGCCAAGTGACACTAGAATAAAAGTAGAATAGAATAGAAATATACCTTATCGTGTTCATAATATTGTACAACCAAAAGTATGCCTTTTTAGGGTCAAAAGAGATATTTTTTAATTGTGCATCTTCGCCGGGCAGGTAATGTAATTTTAAGGAAGCGCTATTTTTATTAGTGGGCAGTAGTAATGAAGTCGTAAGAACTCTACCAGCTGGCACCATGGTCCATGAGAGATATTTTATAGCAATATAATTGGCAGTTTTAGATAATAATTACAGTAATATTATAAATGTATTTTTTTGGTTGTTTGCCCGCTAAGCAAGCTGAACTGATTTAAATAAATTTCGTGTAATTTAAACAGGATGTTAGCTGATGTAGGTATAGGATACTTTTTTAGGGTTCCGTACCCAAAAGTTAAAAAAGGGGCCTGTCTGTCTCCAGGCCGTATCTCAAAAACGGTAATAGCTAGAGAGCTAAATTTTTTACAAAATATGTATTTCTTTTCTGGTATAACAACAAACAAAAACAAATTAAATTAAATGCTTAACAGTAGCACTCATACCAAAATCGTGTTTTTTTTACGGTTTCGTCCATTTAGTACTAGATGGCGCAGCAGTACGTCTATATCTCGCTATTACTTGATGTGCCGTGACCTGTTCCTGTGCCTGACGTATAGCTATTCAACTTTCAGACAGATTTTTTCTCGGTGCACAGTTTTTTACTGGTACGGAACCCTACGTGCGCGAGGGCAACTCGCACTTGGTCGGTTTATTAAATGCTAGTGTCTAGTATTATTAGTAGTGGTAACAACTTACCAGTACCTACCAGTTTACTATCTATCTACGAGTATATACATATAATAAAACAGTAAAATTGACGTGTCTGTACAATTAATATTTTTATAAAGTAATCAGTGTGGGGGTTTAGGAACAGTAATAGAACACAAATCGACAAAAAAAAGTTGTCTGCTTATATGTTTCTTCGTTGGTACTCGCTAATCTCCGAAACTACTAGACGGATTTAATTTTTTTTGTTTTTAATAGCTATTAGGTCTGATCAACATATAGAATGATTTTTATCCCGAAAAATTTACGGCTTCCGCGTGAAATACAAATTTTTGCATTACGAAGTTGCGGGGACTAACTAGTGTAGTAATGATCATTCTACAATACTTAATTAGTAACATAATATAAATACTTCATAGTCTGAGTAACTCGTTAACCAGCGTCTTCATTGCCTACCTTATGTTTATAAGTTTATTAGTTGCAAGTTGTTATAGGTATATAAAAATACGGTTAATTAATAAAACAACAATGTTCTTTAGCTAATGATAACAAAAACCCCTGCAGCTCCGTTGGACCACAATCCGTTTATAGCGCGGGAACCGTACATTTTTCACATGTTCATCTTCTTACCCGGGACTCTCAATAAGCCCATTTGTTTCGGCGGTGTGAGGGGGAAGAGGTAATAGACCTCGTTGATCCCTAGAAACTTCCGTGCCTTTAAGCTTTTTTGTCATAATTATTACTGGAAACAATCTAACACAAATTCCAACGTAATCTGAAACCTAGCTTAGTAGTCGCAATTATTATTATAATTTGTTCCCGTGGTGCTTTCTCGTAGTTCTTTGACTTTCGGTCATTTCAACTTTGTGCTGTCTCCCGCTTTGTTTTTGGGTAGGGAATTCTACTACTTCCTACTTCTCCTATCTTCTTCTGATTAATTTCGTTGCGGGTCCCAAGGCAGCTTTAGCATGTCCCTCGGGCTCCCTGAGATCAT
>JAOTAV010085023.1:0-12041 GCA_026546445.1 Cyclargus thomasi | reverse complement strand
TACACAATCTTCATAATTTTGAAGTCGGTACCAGTCAAAAATTTAAATTTAGACTAATCATGACATGGTAGCTGGTATCTTAATTATTGCGTGCGTGTATTTGTCACTGATCTCACGCACTCTAGAAACACACATATTAATCTAATTCAAAGCATAAAAATCCAAAATTTTGTGTTGCCATAACAAGAGGTTCCACGTGAAAAGTGCGATCCCCTTTGGGCATCATCTATTCTAATTTCTAGTATACATAGTTAACGTGTTTGTTTATTAACGTAAACACAATTATCCTGAGTACATGTTAATTGCAAGAGCAGCCTTGTAGACCCTTAACTCTTGTTTTTATCTTGCCCCAGCGTCGAAAACTTATTACTTTTACTCTAGATCCAAAGAATATTAACACTTAAGATACTTAAGGAAATAGAATTCTACGGAAAACTTTCTTTAAGTATTTTCCGTACATCTGAATCTTTTTAGCGCTAAGTTATTACAATAGAAGTATAGTTATAACAGAAATAAGGTTCTATAGAAAAACACAAATAAAAAAATATTTAAATGTAAAACAGAAGATTTTAGGATTTTTTTTTACTAGCCACTGAACCTTTTGGCAAAACTTAAATAAGAAAACAAATAAAAAGAAGAAGGAATAATGCCGTCAAAATTCAAAAACGTTCTATAGAAAATGGCGCGTATTGTAAAGCGGCGTACACAAACTATTACTGCATGTGACGGGCATTGTGCGCAGGTGTGGACCTCGTCTAATGCCTCACCAGTAAATAGAAAACGTGTCGACTTATTTACGTTCATTTTGTTCGGGGCCGAAATTGATTTTGTGATACAATAATGTTGCAATCCGTATGTTATGATTTGCGTGACAGACTTATCGAAACTACTAGATTCTTATTCCCTATCGAGCATATAACCAAAAGAGCGAAAATGTTATTAGTTTTGTTCGGAAAAAAAATCCGCCCAAAGCCACTGCGCTCTGATTGGTCGGAAGTATCAGAGTACGTGCACACAGGTCTCTTATTGGTGCGTACCGTTTAAGTGTGAGCGTTAGTTGGTTTAAATTAAAGTGACAAAACACTGATAAGTTTCGGACACGGATGGCTCACATTACTTCTCTATTGGTTATATGCTCGATGTATTCTCCTGTTTAATAATAGGAATATTTACACTTTGGCTTAACGTCCGAGCCGAGCTCCGAACCCACGTCCGATCAGGGCGATTAGAAACAGAGCAGGCTTTCTCAGCTCTCTGTCAATCTCTGACGTCAAGAAATGTCAACATTTTTTTATGTTTTTATCACTTCCGCAAGATTCAAACCCACGACTTTTGCCTTAAGCGTTTTCACGCTAATAAACAGCTAATCATAAGCCTTTGAGTACTTATATCCGTCATCCGTGAAGCGAATCGGACATAGTTAGTTTACAACCACTGAGCCATAAATATTTCATCTATAATACTCTCTCCGGCAGTCCGCAATAAAATTCTCTCTCAATTCGCAAGCTGTTGGCTGCGTTTATTTTAATTTTACTTATTACGTCGTTTTGAATTTCGTGAGTAAATTCCGTAAGTAACTGCGACGCTGTGTTGCCAGCGCTGTGGCAGTATTTTGCCAATATTTTATTTTATTTCATTTAACACTAGGGACTGTCATGATCTGAAACAATTATTAGCACCCAACTCCAAGAGAGCGTAATGCCCCTTAAATCGACAACGTACATAAAACTCTTCTATTGCTGTCCATGGGTGATGACAGAGGTTTTCTATAAGTTAACTTATACCTAACCAGCAATAGTAAAAAATGTAATGTTACACTTTTAGTAAACAGAAAATATTTGTATTTTAAATTTTTTTACGTTACGAATATACTCTAAAAGAACTAATCCGATTTCAAAAATTTATATTCCGTTAGATGCTACATGAACACATAGTGACTTTTGCTACAATAATATTTACAAATATAACAAAGTAGCACTTTGGTAGCAAAGTAACACTTGAGGGTTTCCCTAAGAGCGGTTTATTATACAGTTAGGGTATTAGCTAACTTGTGTAGTGGCGTCTTTGGGCTTTTCGCCCATGTCCTTTGTTTTTCTCTTTCTTTTGTTTGGTTAAGTACCAAGGATCTCTTTCTAGCTTATTAGAAAAATATTTCCTAATATCAGTCCATCACGCTTCTATATATATATATATATATAGTTTGTATATATATGTATGTTTCCCTCACACGAGTTATCTGTAGTTAAATAAATTACGTAAATAATACGGACAGTGAGAACATTTGGGCTTAGAAAAACAAATGAAAAGGGAAAATGATTTTACCGATTCGAATCCTAGAAGCAAGTGGTCCATATCTCTCACGTTCTGTGCGAACTTCCCCAGCTGGCAACACCTCATCGCAATAAAAAGTAGTATTTGCGATGGTCGGTAATTCGAGTGAGCGCGCCCTCGCAGAATCGATACTACCGTAATACGGCAGGCAAGGGTTCCGCAGCTCTGCATACTAATTCACGGTATAGTTTTTTTTAAATGATATTTAGGGAAGGGAAAAAGTATGCGGCCTTTGGTCACACCTCCCCTGATAAACAGCTGAAGCCCAAAATATGCCAGGGGGTTGGCGAGATCTCAACGAGCCTCCGTAGCCTAGTGAGTAAGACATTTGGTTCGCACTCGAGAGGGTGCTGGTTCGAACCCCGGTGGAAGCGTGTACCAATGAGACCGTGCCGTGGGAGAGCCATGCTTCCCTATTCCTATTCCCTATTTCCTCTATACTCTTCGGATGTTATGAGTGTCCACGGGCGACGGTAGTTGCTTTCTATCAGATAACCCATTTGCTCGGATGCGACTGGCAGCCCATACAAAACGTCCGCGACTGACAGCCCATACAAAACGTCCGCAACTGACGTTAGACGCGGCTGACAGCACATACGAAACGTCCGCGACTTACGCCTTATAGTTTGCACACTTCAAAGTATGAGGGGGGAAATCGAAAGTGAGCCAGTTGACGGACCTATGTCATTTGGTCAGAATATGTTAACTGAATGTATGTCGTGATCTGTCGGCTGAGTTTGACATAACCCGGCCAAATTACTCAATCCACAATCTGTATCTCTTTCAACTTCTCTGATTGTACAATTATCAAAATCGCGTCTGTCAGTCGCGTCTGATCAGGGGGGCGTATTATGACCATTACAAACCTGCATGGTTCCAGGCAATTCAATATACGGCCATGTTATTTTTTCGTATCACAAGGTCTGATTAGAATAATAACTGAATTAATACTAGTTTGGTTGTCTATGAATTAATTTTAAACATGTTAGTGACATTAGGGAACGTCAAACTTCACGTGTTTAGTGTCACGTGACTGCTGACTTGCTGGAACTTGACTGGGAATAAGTGCCGATTTACACTTAATTTAGTTAAGTTTCGAGTTAGCTTCCGCGAACAGCGAGTTTAGTTATTTTTGACGTTTGAACGGTAAAATCGAGTTAAGTTGTAAGTTGTTAATTAAGCTTTGGCTTAAACAGAACGCGATCCTATTTTTTGGCGAGTTAAGTGCGAAGTGCGTCTCTCTCGCGTCTCCCGCACCCCGCCAACTTAACTCACCAGCGTGTAGACGTTTGAGTTTAGTACAGTTCATATTATAATATTTAATTTTAAAAATTTTTAATAAAATAGGTATTGAGTTGAGTAAAATATTATATGTAATTAGTTTGTAGGCAGTAATTGACCAATTTATGAAGAATTATCTTGTTATCGAACCAGCAACTTATAATTACTTAACTCGCCTACGTTTGAACGTCATTTAATACTTACTACAAAATTTTTAGCTGACCGTTTTATTAACTCGCTACTGTACTTAATTAAATGTAAACCGGGCCTAAGAGATCACAATAACCCCCCAGTATGTTTTCCGATCAAGTCACGGCCGTTTTGTATAGGCTGTCAGCCGCGTCTGACGTCAGTCGCGGACGATTTTGTATGGGCTGTCAGCCGCGTCCGATCAGTTTGTTTTCAGATTAAGTTTTGTCAGACTTTTCACTAAATAGTATTAGTTTAACTCAGTAGTCTTACACCAAGCAACGCTACATCTAAACCTAATCCTTTTTTTAAACAATCAACTAGAAAACACTCCTCTTAACCCAAATATTTTCTTAACGAAACTGTTATAGTCCTGTTCTTAGTATAAAACTTGACGACCCTGTCGAGTTACTGCTCCCGGCAGAGCTGTCTGCAGGCCTGCTAACATTACTAAATCTATATATTAATACGCGAGCGGAAACCCCTTGTACCCCTTTTTACGAAAGACGCGTAGATGTAAAAGCACAAAGTTTCTCCCAGTTATAGTTGATATGGAGGAGGAGCGTAGAATACAAAATTATTTTTTTTTAAATATGCTTTATTTCTTGTATATTTTAATAAATAAAACGCTATGCACACTACAATATTTTGACATGACACGATAATCATACACGAAATACTCTTTTGTTTATGGTTGAAGTCTTTAATTTTTTTTTCCATTTTGAGTCAACTAAAGAACTTAACTACTTAAATACGTTTAGACTTACACTTAAAATTAAGTTACTTAAAATTTAGTTACCTACTTATCTACTTAATATGTGTAAAAAAGACATTCCTCTAGTGACCGTCACGATCTGAATGTTTCGTTTATTGTTTTTCGTCAATCACACTAAATAAAGGGCCTTCTATACGGCGCGAACAAACACCACGCAAAAGTGCACTTTGATGCAATCCAAATTGCACCCTCGGTTCATGGCAGAAGATTGAAAATAGCTATACTCGATGGACGCCATTTACAACATTAATATCCAAAGTGCACCCTCAATTCAATTTTACGCCATGAACTGAGGATGCAATTTGGAGTGCATCAAGGTCATGTTTGGCAAACGGTTTGCCAAACACGACCATTCACAACATTCAAATGTAAAATGCACCTTTAGTTCATGGCGAAAGATTAAAAAGGAATTGCATCATCACCTTTGCGTGATGTTTGTTCACGCCGTGTAGAATTCCCATAAGTTATGTTCTTAATTTATTTCAGATTTAATTAACTATAATGAATGAATGGTTTAAAATATTTAGAATGGTAATTCATACTTGTATCTGCAGAATACAATTTATAATATGGATTTAAGATGCAATTTACCAAACAAGTCATTTCATTTAAAATGTTTAAAAGTAAAACAAAAAATATTTTCAAATGTGTAACACCAACCTCTTATAAAACGCTCGGTAGTAATCATAACCGGTAACCGAAATAAATATTTTAAAGCAAATCATTTTAGTTATGGCAAATAAGACAAATTAGCTGTTGCAGAATGGTGTTCCACGTTACCACGTTACGAAGGTGGTCACGTGCAAAATTCTAAACTTTCAGAAAACTAAACAGATGGCTTTTAATAGTTTGTTTGGAATAGCCACAGGGACGGACACATACGGTCCCTTATAAGCATGATAATTTATACTAAAACAAATGTGGTGTTTGATATAATTTTGTTAATCAACTAGCTGTTGCCCGCGAATACGTCCGCATTAATTTATGTACCTATACTAATAATATGATGCTGAAGAGTTTGTTTTTTGAACGCGCTAATCTCAGGAACTACTGGCCGGAATTGGAAAATTATTTTTGTGTTGGTTATCATCATTTATGGAGGAAGGCTATATAACCTCACGCTACGACCAATAGGAGCCGAGCAGTAATCAAAAAATTTCGTAAAAACGGGATAATTTCTAAAGTTTCACGCAGACGTAACCAACACCTAGTTAAAACATATTTTCGTTCCATAGCTAAAGAAAATTTGAAGGGATAATATATCTCAAACATATATCACATAGCGAGGTAACATTAACCCTAAAACAGGCGAACACGTGCGTGTGTACACGGGGCCGGGGTAGAGACTGCCCCGATACTATCAATGTTATAAATTGAACCCCATTTTGGGGTTAACTGTAATTTGTTAGCGTTTATTGCCAGCTATGATATGTTTATAATTGATGGATTTATACCACCACACAAATACTATCAACTTGTTCTCATCACGGCTTCGCTCGTGTAAAAAAGTAGCCGAAGTTTTTTTTTTTTATTACAATTTATTTTTTTAATTATCAATATGCCCTTAACATTTTTCTGACACTAATATTACATTTTTTTCGCAACAATGTAAACATTTCATCAAAGCTTACTTTAAGTCCATCACGCTCCAGACTTTTTTTTAAAATATATGTTACCAGCTTTTCCTGCGGCTTCGCTCGAGATCGGAAATTGTCTCATTGGTATACGCCTCTTCCCGGGTTTGAACCTGCACTTTCTCGAGTGCGAAACAGAGGTCCTACTGGCCGCGGACGCCAAGCCTGCTAATGCAGAATTAATTACAGATTAAGTAAGTTTAATCACTAAGATAAAAACTCTAGCTTGTGATAGCGGTAGTTTCATGAATCAAAGTGACGTGTGAACATCCAGCTTAATTGGCTGAAAAGCGGGCGAACCCGGGCCGGTGTGAACGTGACTTTAGTATTAATGCGTATAATTACTCTTAGCTTAGAAATGTTTATACACCTCGACCGTTCAGTGAGGTACATTTAAACGCCGGACAGATATGAAGCTCTGGTTGGAAGTATACAGGGTGTAATAAAAGCAAGCGATAAAACTTTAGGGACCGTAAGTGTCTCTGATATGGAGGGCACTGTTTTTTTTTTTAAATTAGGGGGCAAACGAGCAAACGGGTTACCTGATGGAAAGCAACTACCGCCGCCCATAGACACTCGCAACTTTAGGGTTGCATGTCGGCCTTTTAAGAGAGAATACGCTCTTTTCTTGAAGGTTTGCAGGTTACGACCGGTCCGGAAATACTGCTGGTTCATTCCAGAGCTTAACTGTGCGAGGCAGAAAGTTATGCGAAAATCGTACTGTGGATGACTGCCATTCATGAAGACGATATGGGTGGTAAACCTTACGCGTAGGTCGATGGTGAAAAGTCGCAGGTGGAATGATTCCGAACAATTCCTCTTGTGTTGTGTGAAAGTAGCAGCGATAAAAGCGAAAAAAATGCGATTTGTATGGGCAATATTGCTGGGGCTCTTGGCCATACAAATCACGAAATTTTTTTGTCGTTCCCAGCGTATTCGTATGTTTTTTTTTTATTTATTTAATATAATAAAACTTAAGAACTAGTACAAGTTTATCTCGCCAAACCGAAGTTTGTCGGCGAGATGCGGTCATTTACCTTATCATCTTAACAAAATATGTTATAACAAACAAAAACCAAAAAAGTTTTCACCACATCAACTTAAAATAACTTTTACAATAATATGTATTTATAATAGTTTATATTCTAAAATATATTTAATATTTTAACATAATATGAAAAATAAATAATAGTTTTTATACAATACTTATTCGTTTAGTAGTTGGGCTTTCATCTTTTTCTTAATTAACACAGGTGTAACTTTTTCTTCAGCACCTAAAATATTATATTTGTTACATATTTTAGGTATAACAAACTTATTTGTCCTCTCTCCATAGTAATTTATAGTTTTAGGTTTAATCAGTCTTTGTTCTCTAGCACTTTTAGTATTATACTTATTATCTACTGTCTTTTTATACTCGCTACTATAATAATAATTGATTCCTATTAAATACTCTGCTTTTTTATCTATGGACTACTACTTTTAACAGTGGTTTGCGAAATCGGGAACGATAACGCGCGGAATCGCACAATGAATCAGGGGGCAGGCTGTCTGCTCGCTTGCCCCCTAAAATATCATAGAAAAAAAAATATATCAATTGATTTTACATCTTTACATTATTATCGTCATGAAACTAGGAACCCAGCGACAGTAATGTCGATGAGTTTGTAATGTTGAACTTTCAGCTGACTCCGATGCAATTTTTAATCGTTTCTATTTTGAAATGTATGTGTTTGTATGTGTTAATCGTGATTTTTGGTGGTTGTAACTTGTAAGTGAATCGTCAAAGCATGCAACGATTGACGAAACACTGCAATGGACTACGCAATCGAAATTTTAATTCAGAAAGTGTATTTAAAGTAATTATTTTTAATAATAAATAGATTTTGATTTTTGATTTATGATTTTGAAAGTGACAGTCTAGAATTAAAATAACAATTTGCAACCAGGTGACTGCGAGGTTCGAATTTTTGTACAATCTTTGAAAGGTTTTATTCCACTATATTGACGATCGGCTGCTTGAAACGGAATTTAAAGTAAGATTTGAAGACACGAGTGGAAGAAGCAGATAACTAACATTTTTAAAAACTCCCGGACTTTTGCACTTATGGACGCTTTTAGAGCCGGAAAATTGTTTGAAATTAAAATAATGTGGGTTTGATGTGTAACTAGATATACTAGCTAGATAATGCCACCCCTAAGGGGGCGAAATAGGGGTTGAAAGTTTGTATGAAAGTTCGTCATTTGTTTAGTTAAAGACATGAAATTTTGTTTCTGAGCTACTGATTCAAAATAAATGAATACGTGTTTAAGCGTTTTATGAAGTTTTACTTCCAGAGGGTGAAATAGGGGTTGACAGTTTGTATGAAAATACTTCTTAATGCGAGCGAAGCCGCGGGAAAAATATTAGTTATCCGCTTCATTCACTTATATCATCACACAGTGGCGTAACTTCAAGCCGGCAAAATACCACGGGCCCCCAGCCGATCAGCCCCCCTAGACAAGTGGCAAGCGATTGTTTTTTACAATTATCGCTTGACGTGTTTTTGTATTGGATTGACATAGTGGAACGAAAACGAATTAGCCACGGGCCTCGAACGGTATAGTTACGCCACTGCTCACCCGATTTTATTACTCCGGCCTGATCTCGGATAAAGTTTCCGTTAGGCTATCCACAACCTTTTTGACAGATTCTCCATACAACAACTGTTAAATAAAGTTGTGGATAGACTATCGTCTTGATGAGTGGCGTCTTCCACAGTACGATTATCGCGTAACTTTCTGCCCCGCACTGTAAAACTCTGGAATGAACTATCACCAGCAGTATTTCCGGACCGCTACGACCTGCAAACCTTCAAGAAGTGAGCGTATTCCCTCTTAAAATGTCGGCAACGCACCTGCAACCCTGGTGTTGCAAGTGTCTATGGACGTTGGTAGTTGCTTTCCATAAGGAAACCCGTTTGCTTGTTTGCCCCCTTATTTTTATTAAAAAGGACTATCTGTAAGCGGTTAAACGGTAAACAGGCCCCAAAAATTAATTTGGCCTTGCTGTTCTGTATCGAAACTGTCTGTAATAGTCTGTAATAGTCTGTAATATTGTGTAATATTATGTAATAGTACTACAGACGTGATTGGCCAATTACATTTAGCTCGCATGCGACCATCGCGTGACAGGGGATAGAGTAATAAGAGAAATACATTGATATTCATGAAATTGTTTCACATTTTGAGGTTATGTTTCAGTCTATTATTGCTTAACGAAAAATTGTTTAGCCGAAAAGCATTGGATTGAATAAGTTTTTTATTATGTACACGAGGAGAATTTGGTTTCGCAAAATTACGAGTATCTAAGTGTATTTTTTGTATTGTATTGTAAATGTATTTTAAAAACAATAAAGTTACAGGCCTTTAAAGTACAGAATTAGAAAGAGAGATCCGATATTGATTGTGACGTCAAAGTCCATAAGCTCCATACAAAGTTCATACTAAATTACGTTTTGAAAGAAAGAGATTAAAGATAATTCTCAAAATTTTCAGAGATTATTTGTCATTCTGTACATCTTTTAGTCTACACTCATAATAATTTGCATTCAATAAATTTTGTTTTACACGCATCTTCCCTATTTAGTCTAAACAGCTGTCCTGATAAATATTATAAATGGGAATGTTTGTTTGTTTTTCCTTACGCCCTAGCAAAGCTAATCTTTAACTAATCTACTTAATATTTTTATATTTAATTAATTGCTTTCAATTGAATTGAATTTGGATCGAGACTAACATCGGACGCTTTTAATCTTGGATTTCCAAAATATTCGTATTTTTTCGCGATTTTCGAATTTCACTTGAGCAGAGGGCAAAACTTACTAGTATAACGTATACAAACAAACAAACACACTTTTTCACTTATAATAATAGTGACCAGTTTGAAATGTTATACTGAAGTGGTAAATAATAAAGGTAAGGTAGGCAAACTATGCCGGGCCGCAGCGTGCCGGGTCAAATTGTATAGGGACGGATGCGCGTATCGCACACCTTGACGGAGCGTACCGGTCCTCAACGGGGCGAATTTTTGCGCGGCGGTTGCCACACGGCCCGACAAGCCTTCAACGGCACCACAAGTGGTAGATTTCTACTTTTTGAGTACAAATGAATAACGGTTCAGTATCTTGTCCTAAATCTTTTAGTAGATTTGCAGTAGGAAATTAATTTTACTAAAAAATAAAAGATTTTAAATAGAAAATGAAGACAGTCTATATAAACATTCAATTTAATTTATTTTTAACCTAGTTAAATATATTGGTAAATAAAGAAAAACTTTTGGTAGAAGCCAAAACCCGTTTTAGTAGATTTTATAAATAGTAGAATATTGCAACATTTTTGGTATATCACGAGTCGCGGGTGATTTAAAAGGGGTCATACTGACGTACTCGAAATCCTTCAATGCGATGAGACCCGGCCCGTCAAGAGTGTGATATAGCGAATTTAGCGCTGCGCTGAGCTCCGGCCCGCCCCGGCACGCTCCGTTAAAGTTGGCGCTTTCCTTTAAAGGTCCTGTCAGTATAACTCTGAGCGGACCGTAACTTAAACGATTTATACAGGGTGCAGAGTAAAGTTGTATACGCTATTTTATAGCTACTAAACTGGGATAGATAAACATATAGGGTAGATCCGAGGGTTTGCAACGCATTTTACTCCCGATAAATAGAGATATAGAAATGAGTAAAAGGATTGTTATTTTATATAAAATATGGGGCAAACGAGCAATCCGGTTACCTGATGAAAAGCAACTACCGTCGCCCATAGACACTCGCAATATCAAAAGGTACGTTGCGGGCCTCTTAAGAGGGAAAAGTTTTTGTTTATTTTAACTTGATGGATTTTTTTAAATTATACACAGTAATTTAGAGAATGTCTGAAAGATCTGCAAAATATTTAGAAGCTGGTCAAAAATGACACTATAAATTAGAAAGTAAATATTAACAAGAACTGATTTTAAAATTTACCGTTCGAAATGGTGCAGTGCAAATATTTGACAGTATCGCGTTCTATTTAAGTTTTTTAAATTCGAGCAAAATATTTAAATGTGTAATTCAAAAATAGCGCGGAAAATAAAAGAATGCAGCTCTGGTTGTGTTTACTTAACGAACTGAAATTATGAGCCGAATTGACTTACAAAAATCCATAGATTTGTACTCAATATTTAAAAACTAATTCATATGAATCATCATCCATACAAAATTTCAGAAAAATCGGCTCAGCTGTTTGAACGTGAAGAGGTAACAGACAGGCAGACCCACTTTCACATTTGTAGTATTAGTATGGATGAATGTACTCGAAGGGAGGTCGAATTTTGAGCGGGCGAAACCGCGGGCAACAGAGCCTGGTACTTCAATATTTCTGATTTCACATACAGAAAATCATGTCGTATAGAAAGAAAATTCAATGACATTCGTACAGAAGCGGGCTGTGTGTCATCAGTATTAGAATGTCAAATGGCTCATGCATTGCATGACGGCCGCCATCTTGGAATCGGTTTTGGCGCGATATTGGAAAACTTCGCACTTTATTGAGATTGTTGTTAAACGTCTACAATAATCTATAATAAAATTTTAAATGCGGAAGTTACGTTGCCTGTCTGTAATACCCTTTACGCTTAAACCATTTGACCGATTTTGATAAATTTTATTCAGATATTTTTGTCCTATCCTACGAATAATGGCGCTCTGGTTCATTGTGACTTTTTATTTTTATTGTAAACTAGCTTTTGCCCGCGACTTCGTACGCGGACAGGACGATTTTGACGAAGTTTTCTGTCGGCATTCAAGGGGATG
>JAOTAV010085022.1:0-36948 GCA_026546445.1 Cyclargus thomasi | reverse complement strand
AATATTAATATTATAAAAGTTTGTGTAAAATTAAATAAAGTTTTTTTTAAAAGAAATTAGTTTCAAGTATTTTGACTCATACATCGTCGTATCGTACGAATACGGGCGTAATTGCAAAAAGCGAACTTAACAAGTTAAGTTTCTCTTTATCTCCGTGGAAAAAGGTCCAACAGGAATTGCGAATACGCAAAAATGCATTTTTTCTAGATTTACGTTTTTCGCGGATTATGGCGGTCTTAGCGCCTCGCTTCTGCGCCCTGCGTCCTTTCACGCATTTAAAAAAAAAGCGGTCACTGTATTCTTTGTTGGTTTTTTTCGCCATGGGATTCAAGAGTTAGCAAATCTGGTATTTTTTTTTAACTTTATTTAACTAACGTAGGACAGGACATGATACTTTTGTGTCTTGTGTGTGTGAACTTTTGATATTTCGCAGACAGTTTTTACAGCTATATTAATATCGTTTGCGTAAGCAAAATAAAAGGAATGTAGTATGTTTGATAGAATATAAACTAGCTTTTGCCAGCGGCATTGCTCGCGTGGTAATTGAAAATTGAATAAATATTGAAATATTTTTCAGAGCCTCCTTTGGAAGCATTTTTTATGCGGGGTCAGAAGTAATAAGCTATTTTGTGTTTGTTTGTTTGTCCTTCACACCCTAATGTAGCAACGAATCTACTTGATTTTAGGCATATACTTAGTTAAAAGGATGAAAAATAACTGAGGCCTTCAAGAATATTCGTATTCTCAAATATCACGCGGACGAAAGATAGTCCTAAAAATGCAATTCAACTTCTATGAATCTGAATCCATGCCAAAATCGATTTCCAGGTGATAATATTATAAAGTATTTCATTTTGTTCCAGCGACTGGGTTTTCGGCGTGCGCTACTGTCAGCTGAGCAACTTCATAGCAAATGTTACGGTCGCTGCCAGCGTGTTCACTCTCACGGGAATCTCCTTCGACAGGTTATCATTTGTGTCACTACTATTAGGGTTCCGTACTATAAAACCAGGAACGCACGTGATATGCTTCTGACGTTACAAGTGTCTACTTCTGACGACAGTTGCTTTCGATTAGGTGACTCGTCTGTTCGCTTGTCCCCTAAATTTATAATAGAAGAGACCCTGTTACATAGTCTTTGTCTATCCGTCTATCTGTCACCACCTAACCGGGGTGTTATTTTAAAAAGCTCTAAGCAAGACAGTAATTTTTTTATTTTTGTTGCTTTTTTTTATTTAAAAATATTATAATGTTTAAAAAGCAAACGCTTTGTTTGTTTTACGGAAGCTCTAAAACGTAATTTTTTGTCTGTTCTGCTCTCTGAATATCAATCTATTTTTAATGCTACAGTTGTATTTAATATTAATATACCTATATTAAAAGACTTGGACTATATACTAACTTGTAACTTATAATTTGTATATTATTGTACCAATAAAAAGATTAAATTTATAAATAAAAAAACTATACTAACTTGGATTATATTGAAAATGTGCTTGATACCAATAATAACAAACTTATCAAAAAATAATTGTTGTAGTACGGAACTCTTATGCTTGATTCCGATTCGTACTCAGCCGGATTCTTTCAGTTGGCTTCGCAGGGTATATGACCTAGATTAACTGAGTAGATGGAAAATATTTTAGGTGTAAATCCCGTGACATTAGATGCTCGTGATGAAAACTCTTTTCACACTTTTCATGTTGTAATTTGGCGGCACGAAATTGTTTCATGTGGGGTATAATGAAAGTATTTGGGTAGGACCAAATATTTGTCATTTTTTACCCACATTAGGTTTTATTGCGTAATATTAAGAGAGAAAGTAATTAGAAAAATACGACTTTTGATAATATATTAAAATTACCTGTGTGACTTAACTAGACACTTGACCTTGACAAAGTTATTTTAGAAAAATGTAAAACTTAAATTTTTCATTTGCAATTTACATTTTTCTAAAATGACTTTGTCAAGGTCATGTGCCAAGTTAAGTCGCACAGGTGTATAACCTTTTAAATTAGTTTCTAAGAGTCATAATTTAGATTCATCGTTATAATAAATGACGACCTCAACTCGGTTGCGTCAAATTTCATAATACATAATATGCCATTTAACCGGGACTAAAAACCGCTTTTACCGCTTACAGATATTCTATGCACAACTTTATTTGACAGATGTATGGAGAATCTGACAAAAAAGTTATCGATAGTCTAACAGAAACTTTATCAGTAAGCAGTGAAACAGGCCCTTAAAGTATTTGCACACCTAACATAAATAACAGTTGAGAGTAATTTTTAACAATGTCTGGACTCTCGAAGTTCGAACAACCTCTTTACAACGGAATAAGAAAAGCATTTGTTACTTGAACTTTGCACTTTGGAATGTTTTTGTTTCCAGATACCAGGCCATTGTGAGGCCAATGAGGCCGCGTATGTCGAAGACGTGTTCGCTGATAATGATAGGAGTCATTTGGCTGAGTGGCATGCTGCTCGCTATACCCTGCCTGTTGTATTCCACCACAAAGGAGTATAGGTAAACTGGGACACTGTTAATGCGAGTTCATATTATTTACTGAGAGTTATGTGTGTGTACAGTTTTTTTTTAACTTTGTCGTATCTGTTTGTAAGTGTGTACTCGTATGTGATGTCCGATATGTCAAATAAATGTCTATTATTATTATATTACAACTAGATGAGGCGAAACTCTATGTTACTATGATAAATGCGAAAGTGTGTTTGTTTATAATTCTTTAACACTCTGACCAAGCATCTAATCAAATTGGTTTTAAGTATGGACATTAGACTTGGTTGAGGGATGCGGATATGAGGCTACAGGATTTTCGAATGCCATGCTAACGAAACCGTGTGCAAGCTCAGGATTTTGAATCATTAGTTGGTTGGTAAATGATTTAAAAAGTAACCACTCTTCAAATATTGTAGTGCATGAGACAGGATTTCAAATTACTTTATGGTTAACGAAGTGCAAACAACATTTTCGCAACATGTTTGGCCTAGTCCAAACTCCAGAGGATTGAACGACTAGAATTTTTTTCTATACCATGCGGGTATCCGTATTATCCGCATACTTAAGATCTAAAAATATCTCATTGGTTCCCCTGGAATCGTCGTAGAGCTACGTTGCGTCGTAGAGTTACGTGGCGCCGTAGAGCTATGTGGCGTTGTAGCGCTACGTGGCGTCGTAGAGCTACGTGGCATAATAGTGTTATATAGCAACATATATACGTAGAACTACGTAGCGCCGTAGAATTACGTATTACGAAGCAACGTAGCTCTAAGATACTGCGTAGCAAAAACATTATGTATTTTCAATTAATTAACATCCAAAACGAGCCGTGAGAGAGCCATGCTTCAGCCCGAACGGGCCAGCTCGACCGGCATGATACTACGGGCTCCTATTTGTTTGCCCCCTAAATATCATTAAAAAAACTGAAATAAAAATATAAAACTTAATAGTTGTATTAAATATTTTTCTCTGTTGGCCACAAATCTATATAAGTTTTTCATCTTGATGTCACGGGACGCACAAAATTATTTACGGGAAAAAATGGAGAAAAAACCGCAGGATAAATAAGTATATAATTGAATAAATACATAAGAAGACAAACATGAGGATGTACTTGGTGGCCAAAGGAAGATATTCCGACCGAGAGAGGTGTTATGCTCGGTCAGGCCGAAGCCGACGTGATACATTTCAGCTGTCGTATATATACCGCCCTGTATCGAAAACTTCGATATTCTTCGCGATGCAGGATCATTACGCTTAATGTGGGTACCGCCATACAAGCATTGAATTGGTAGACTTCCCGCCTGCAATGTAAAGGCTGGGTGCTCAACTTTTTATAAAAATAAATTGTATCCGTATGCTGACCCTTACGTATTACGTAGAGTATTTCTTAAAATTGTTTTAAAGAAAACTATAAAACAATCGCTATTATTTTGCTCCTACCAGTAAGTTCTACGTCTCATTAAACAGGACAAAGTGACAGTCTTTTACTTTAAAAATGCTGCGAAAAGTTTAAAAAAACAACCTCTTCGCTTTTGCTACCTGTATCATATGAACTAAACCAGGTTCCAACATCGGGAGCTCTATTCTCAAAAGGCACATTCTAATATTCGGACTCGACCAAATATTGTCGTCCTACTCTAACATCGTTATTTGTCGTTTGCTGTAAAACTATGTAAAACACAGCTACGGTAAAAATATACAGCTTTATGATTCATTCTTTTGAGTCTAAAAACGATTTCTGAGTAGCCCCAGCTGATTACGTAGAAAGGCTACAAAAATTTGAGTCTTTTTAGACGTAACATTAGCAATTTAAATGCGACCCCACGAAATATTTTGGAACATTTATATTTTTAAATTTAAGCAGCATATTTTAGATGTAGGATTTTCCATAAGTATTACCATGTACAATTTTCTCTGAATGATGTAAAAGTGTAAAAGTTAGAGATAGAGCGTCCGTGGCCTAATGGGTAAGACCTTTGGTTCGCACTCGAGAGGGTGCAGGTTCAAACCCCGGGGGAGGCGTGTACCAATGAGACATTTTACGATCTCAAGTAAATAATACGGATGCTCATTGCCGTGAAAGAGCCATGCTTTGGCATGAATGGACCCGCTCGACCGGAGTTGGACCATGGCCTTACAGAAAACTGGCGTGAAACGGCGTTGTGCTGTGTTCTGTGTTCCGTTCAATGAGTGAGTTAACCGGTGGCCCAACTGCCTTACTTCACTATCCCTATTGCCTCATAAAGGCCGGTCGAGTGTCCATGGGCGACGGCAGTTGCTTTCCATCAGGTAACCCGTCTGCTCGCTTGGCTCCTAAATATCATAAAAAAAATCCCCTTTACAATTTCCAAAATATTTTAACATTTTTTAATCAAGTGGAATGTAGGTGCATAGTGCATTATGAGAAAATGTTATTATGTAGGTAAACCTCATTGATGAAAGCAACATGAAAAAGCAATATCTTGCAGGATGGTGGCATAGTATGTTAAACATAGTTAAACAATTTTGTGTATAAATATTTTAGTTTTAATAGTTAAAATGTTCACTATGACAAACATCAATTTCTAAATTAAATTATTAATTTTATATCTGTTTTGAAGTGTCACCAATGAAACTTTTATTTCTATCTGATAAAAATGTCTTTTATTAAAATTTTTGGGCTGAAACGTTGAGTAAAGCTGAAGGTTTTATTGGTGACACTCAAAAACAGACATAATTAATAATTTGATTTCTCAAAAAGATTTGTGAGATAAAGTTAGAAGACAGCGATGAAAGTAATGCCGCTATTTTAGATGGGCATTATCTGATTACGACGAGCCTTTGAAACTTCGTCCATCTATATTTGGGAGTGATTTAGCGGGAAATATTTCATTTGTTTTATAGGCGGCATTATACAGGGTGAAAAGTAACTGGTGATACTTGAGGGTGCCATCACGTCATATTATAAAGTCCCCAAATTTCCTTTGTACCGTATGCGGGCGCTAATTTTTAAAAATTTGTGAACGGATTTTATTACTGTTTAAAATGTTAGAAGACTCTGGAGAAGGTTCATGTCTGTATTTAATCCTTTGCTTTTGACGGTCGTAGTGTAATGTTATACTTAAAGCCTTCTTCGATAAGTAGGCTATCTAACACAGAATTATTTGAATTCGAAACAGCAATTCCTGAGATAAACGAGATGAAACAAAAAAATTATTCCATAACTTCAAAATGAAAGTATAGATGACTAATTTTCGCACGCGGCATTCACGTGGAATTCGAAAATTGCGCAAAGATATGATTTTTTTGAAAATATTATATTTTTTAAGGTTAAACGGAGCATACTGCTTGTTACTCTCCCTCCTTTACACTAAGTGTATGGCAAAAATATCAAATAAATACGCTGTTTCGTCAGTCCATAAAGGAAAGACAACATTTTCACATTTATAAAACTAGCTTTTGTCTACGGCTTCGCTCGCGTGGTAATTCCTCTAGAACCACTTATTTTTCTAAGAATAAAATTAACCTGTGTTAGTCTCCATCTTTCAAACTAAATATGTTTTTTAAAACAGGTAAATCCTAATTTTTCTATCTAAGAAGACCTAAATAGGATTTGTAGCACCAGTGCAGTGGCATCTGCGAGGGTTTTTATGAAATTCTTTATTATTATTATTATCTACTAACGTCCCTATAAATTTTGAGCTCTTTGCGAGTTATTTCCAGGTCGAAAGTAAAATTTTTCTGAGCTATTTAGCTGAAAGAAAAATACCAATTTTTTGTTTCGTTTTCGGCTTCCAAACTTTTTTCAACATTTTTGTTAATTAGTGCCTGCCAGACATTAAAAATGAATAAGTAGCTATAAAAATATAAATCAATAGATACTTTATGAAGGACCACAAGCAAATAAATTAAGAGTATAAATGATAAAGTTCATATGAGTGAGAGCCCGCACAATCAACCAATTACAAAATGTTTTATCGAGCTTTTGACTTTTAACGTATGTAGCGAAATGCATTTATATAATATGCGGGATTTAAAAGCTAAAAATTAATTAACTTTTAGCTTTTAAATTGCCTCTGAATCAAACGAATTCACAAAATTGTTAAAAGTTCGTTTCCGACCGATCCCAATCGCGAACATTTAATTTTTAAAATATATTATATTCAGACATATTTTTGTCAATTATTATGCAATGTTTATTCAATTTGTTTGGTTTTAATTTTGTAAAGTTAACCACGTGTTTTAAAATATTCTTAGTTTTTGACTGATTAGTAAATGAAACCGTGATATTGTGATATTATGTACTATCTCAAATATTTACTAAACATAGTAAAAGTATTTTTTTACATTTATTTATTTCAAGTCGCTTTTTAACAGCTAAGGTCATTAGCGATTACAATATGATTACAAATCTTATATACTATCATACATATTTATATCCTTAAAAAAATTAATTATCTGTATGTATCCGTTGTCACTTAAACAATCCTTTATGTTATTTGGTAAATTACATGCAAATTTTTCATTAGTGTAAGCCTGACATTCTTCCAATATATGAAGCACAGTTAGATGTATTTATATTTTGGTTTATTAGTCTTTTTCATTAGGTGTACATGAGTAATATTTTTGTTACCAACACGGAGTCTGAAAATAACAGTCTGATCTCTTCGAGTGTAAAATAATGTTGGAGCTTTATCAAAAACGGAATTTCTTATTTTATATAATTTGCTATCAGTATTTTTTTTCTTCCAAACAGTATCCCATTATAGTTTAATTTTTTTGTTTTAAATGCTTTTTAACGTCAGTTGCACTTGAATTAATGGAGTTATCTACAGAATTCAAGTTAGTAGCATCTTTGGCCGCTAAATCAGCTTTCTCATTCCCCCAAATACCTTTATGACTAGGACTCCAAAAGATTTCAAATATGAAGTTGTTTTCGCTTAAACTTAAAATTATTTTTCTGATGTGTGTGTAGTGTAGTACAATTGGATGTATATTATTAATATTAAGAAGTGCTTGTAACATTATTTAGAATCAGAAAAAATAATAAGTTTATCTAAATTACTACTATTTTTTACTATATCAAGAGCTTTACAGATAGCAATTTTTGTACATCATTTTGTGGGGTCTCATTTTTAGGATATCTAGTTAATTCCAGTTGTATAGGCAAATCAATTTTAACCCACGGGCCGTAAGCAGGATTTTTTTAAAGAAAACTGATGGAAAACAAAATTTAATTCAGCCAAATATTTCTTAGCTCAAGTAATGGAAGTGTGGCTGCGAGGCTTTGTTCAGTTTTCAGGGATTTTTTTAAAATATGGCCTATTGAATTGCACGAGAAATACTTAAGCGAGTCAGATGATAAGTAGATCCAATAATTTGTACTATCAAAGTTTACCTGGAAGGATTCAGGTAGTTTTTCATCATCAGGATCAATGAACAGTTGGCGTCTAAAGCTTAATATATGGGAGAACCCAGTATCCGAAACACCAATATTGACAAAAGTAATAGGAGATAAGATTTTAAATTTTAATTCTTTAAATTTTTCTCCTATAGTTGGGTATCACTGGGCACACATTTGATAAAATAATGCGTTTATTTCTCGTAATTAATTGTTTTATTTCCAATGACATATTTTTAACTGTAATTTTCTTTTTGTCAACAAGATCGTCAGCTGTTTTCTTTGAGTCCAAGTAAATACAAATTCTGGCATTAGATATTCTCGAAATGAATCTTATTGAAGAAACAGGTATCAAGGCGGTCACCGCGACTAGATATTTTCTTATCGTTATACCATCGATCGAGTCTATTATGATCGCCTGATCTTTCTTCTGAAACGATAACGAAGAGGTAACATTGGCATAACTTGTTTGTTTAGGTGCTTGGTGTGGATTCACGGTGACTTGAGACGAAACGGTAAATTGGGTCATAACGGTGGGGTAAAAATCTTGCATGGGGTCGTGTACATTATAACACCAAGGGCAACAGGACTCCTGGCAACAGGAGTCTTGTTGCTAGGAGTACCCTTATCAATTAGGTTGTAAACGCTCGCGCAAAAAACAAATCGCTAATTACGTACAAGTCGAGCGTCGCCGATCAACACGTGCAGGCGCTGGGACAACCCGCGCGTAACTGAGTAAAAGTATTATTACTAAACATAGTTATTATAGTGTTGTGTATTATATCCCTTATATAGGTTACCCCATTAGAAGATACTATCTTAATTTATTTAAACAGTATTTAACTAATCAAGGTTGGCCGTCGCGTTCAATCGTGTGACGTTTTCAATATTCCAGAAAAGGACAGCGAATCTTGGTTAGTTAAAAACTGTCTAAATATTTTATGTATAACGGGGGTAGGTGTATAAAATGAATATTTTTCGCTTGGAGAAATTAAATCCTCTTTGTTTTCAGATCAAAAGGCACACTGAAGACGGCGTGCCTGTTGTCTTGGCCGGACGGTTTACCGGATGTCTCCTATATGGATTTCATGTGAGTTTCACTTTACTTTTTACAAATACGATAACTTTAAGCACTTTAGACCGTTAGCTGTGACTTATTCACGAACGAATACTTATAAGCCTTTGATCAATTCACAATCGCTGATAACGAAGTCTTCATTATTTTTAATTAAGCTCTGATTTCTTTTATTTGAAGTATTTTTCAATTCTATACTAATTATAAATAAACATAGTGACAAAGCACTAGTGTGTGTATGTAAGCCTTATAATCATATAGAGGTCATTGTGAATATAACAGAAAAGTTTTCTGTTTTCAGTGATGCCACTTTTATTATCTATACATATAGTAAAACAGTTAAAATTGGAGTGTCCTCCGGACCATTAAATTTTATTTTAAAAAATATAGACTTCAACCATAAACAAAAGAGAATTTTCGTGTATGAATATAGACGTCATGTCAAAATATTGTAGTGTGCGTGGCGTTTTGTTTATTAAAAATATGCAAGATGAAATTATATTAAAAATAATATTGGTATTCCTCCATATCAACCATTACTGGAAAATATTTCATGCTTTTAAGCGTCTTTCGCAAAAAGGAGTACAAAGTTTTCGTACGTATTAATATATAGATTTACTGTTGGCCGCTACTCCGTCTTTTTTTTCTAAAAACCTTATGGAGCCCCAGACGATCCAATGAATGCTAAACCGAGTTATTTCATCGGAAAGGGAAACCCGACTTATTTTTATACGACAGATATCCACTTAATATATTTTTACGTTTGAGGGATGCGGGCTTTATCAAATCGGGATCAAATGTAGCGGCCTGTACGCCTAAATACCGGACATCTGGCGACCCTAAACGATACCAGTGCCAGCTGGTTTCAATACGTTTAGTCTGTATGTGGTCGGAAAATAGCTCTACGCTAGAAATGCTACATTTGTTAGCTAGAGAAGACTTATAGCTATTTCCATTTAGCTAACGGGCTTAGCTAAACCGATCAACTACTGTCTGGCTGATTATATTTTGTCGTGCTCGAGTTTTGGCGTCATTTCTAGTTGTAATTTTAATGTGATAGTCATTTAGGTTGCTCGATGGCTCGTAGCTGAAAATATTATGTATATATACAAAATAACAAGTCCTGTCTGACTGACCGATTCATTATCGCCGAGCAAAGTCATGAAATTTAGTGGGTAGGATTTTTTTTAATAAGGAGACACTCGCTAAGAAAAGAATTTGAAAAATTCTACCCTTAATGAGGTGAAATAGGGGTTGAACGTTTGTATGAAAGATGGTAATTTTTTAAGTTAAAGACATGACATTTTATTCCTAACCACTGATTTAAAATAAATGGATACATATTCAAGCATTTTTTGAAATTATACCCATACGGGGGTGAAAAAGGGGTTAAAGTTTCTATTAAAATACTTCTTAATGCGAGCGAAGCGAAAAAGCTACTTCTTATATAATATTATTCTTATGTATAATAATATTTCATGTTTTGCTTGTATCTTACGTGTAGCTATCGATAATTGCTTTTCTTATTTGACGGATAACCCTGGTCTCATACCTTATGATTATAACAATGAACAACGTAGATGACACCCACATCACTGTTGCTAGACAATTCTTTTGTGGGACTCACAATACCCTTTGTACGAGAATTTTCCCGGATCCTAAGTACTTCCATATCAAATTTCAGCAAAACTTAGTTTGGTGGTTTATTTTTTCTTTATTGGAACAATAAACAGTTACTTATACAATAAACAGTTATTTAATAATAAAAATAAGGTGGTTAAGACGCTAATAGAATCAAATAAATGTACTTTCGTATTTATAATCTATTATATAAAAATATGTCGGGTTTTCCTTCCTGACGATATAACTCCAGAAAGTCCAGAACGTACGAACCGTTTTCAACGGTTTTGCATTCGTTGGAAAGGTCTCAGGTTCCGTGAGGTATGTAGCAAAAAAATCTAGAAAAATTTCAAGAGAAAAGTTACCACGTGGAGGGAGTCGCAGACAACACCTAGTATACAATCGAAGCGCCAACATTTTTGGTTCATTCAGGAGTGACGTTTCGAAAAGTCTGAGATTAAAGTAAATATATATATATATATATTTTGTAGTGTTCTACGGCGGGCCACTGTTTCGCCGTTTTTGACGACATGGGCTTTACCAATAAAAAATGAAACGTATATCCCAGGTAATAAAGTGGCAATTCAATAGTCCAAAATAATCTTGTTGATCACCTTCAACGGTGCGCGATGAATAAACGACTTTCAGATTCGTTTGAAAAAAATTTTGATACAATTTATATTATGACTTTTCCTCATTCTTCGTAATTATTGATTTCCAATCGGCTCGTGCGAGCACGATTGTATAGACGGCCACCCGACTCTGCTTCATCATTTTCAACGATTAACTCGTTGACTACTAGTAAAGTACTACGAATGATTGTGTGGATTCTCGAACGATGATTATAAACGATCACACGTTGTGTACCAAACGGTTTACATACAAAGGACCATATTTTTTAACAAAAACATACGAGCATAGTCCTGAGGCACTTCTACAACATACTACAACATCTTTACTCTAGGTGAAGGTTTAGTGGGTGAAAAACGTTATGGCCAGTTGTATGAAAACCGTTTGGTACACAATCTTCTTAAGATCACCTCCGATAGCCTGTATTAGAGTTGACACAAACAAAACATTTGCGCTATTTTTTTACCGTGGGAGTGCCATGCTTCGGCCGGCTCAACTCGAGTGACACCACGGCCTCACAGAAAACAGGCGTGAAACGGTGCTGTGCTGTGTTTCGTTCAGTGAGTGAATTTGCTGGTGGCCCAACTTCCCAAATCCCCTTATACCTATTCTCTTTCCATATTCCCTCACAAAGACGCACGCACTTGCGACTCTTCGGATGGAGTATCCATGGGCGACGGCAGTTGCTTTCTATCAGATAACCTGTCTGCTTGCTTGCCCCCTAAATATCATAAAAAATATATTTAAAGGCACTTGGTGATCGCCTTTATCAGTAACGTTAGTACTTCAGTGAGGGCGAAGGGGAACTACTACAATAGAAACCGTTCTATATCGTTATGCGGTACAATACCCAATTTAATCGTCAATATTATAAAGGTTCTATATTCAAAATCACTCGAAGTAAGGAGACCGAAATCCAGACGCGCCCACCGTCATATTAATTCACGAGTTGGTGCCCGCAACTTCGTTGCGCAAAAAATTGTACATCGAGAGGGAACCGGTCATTTTCCCGGGATAACAAGTATCCTATATGTTGCCCATACCTAATTATTAAACAAATATTTGCTATTAAACAAAAAATGATTAATACAATATAAGTGCAAACAGATAAACAGACTTTTTTTTTGTCAATATGTGTTCTATTCTATTGTGTAATATGTGTTCTATTTCTGTTTATTAGCTTCCCCACATTGATTATTTTGTAAAAATATTAAATGTACAAACACTCCAATGTTACTGTTTTATTATATGTATAGATAGATGAATCTCTCTTAGTAACCAAATTTGTAATAATGTACTCTTTGTACCACAAGATTAATCACAACGTTAACCCTTTATTCCATAAAGGCCAGTGTAATTAGACCTCGTCAACCTGTCGATTGAACTAATTCCTGTTATAGTTCAGAATTATTGGGAACTACACGAGCGTGCGTAATACGATTGTACTACCGGAAGTAGGTAATTACAGGAGCTCTACTCTTAAACGGCCCGTTCACATATTTCGGACTGGACCCAATGTTCACGTCCTCCATTATGCTTTCACCCCGTTGTGATGGTTAGGCACCGAAAAGGAAGATTTTCCGACTGAGCGAAATGACATGCTTGGCCAAGGCTCCACTAACGTCATTTCAGTCGCTCTATATATGTTTTCCGGTCGCCGAAACTTCGATAGCGCGATGCAGGTTTGTAAGTCTGATTGTGCGTATCGCCACAAATCACAACCCAATCTAAGCGGAAGCGATCTTTCTATACAAACCGTGACTGTCAACAACAAAGTGACATCACAAGACTTAGTTATCAATCGTTAATATTTTTTTAAAGAGGCTCAATGACCGCTGCTTACCTCCAAGATTGGGCGAATGCATAAAAGTTGTATTCGTTTCAAGTTTTCTATTGCGCAAATCCTTCATTGCGCGTGTCAAAATCACGTCATGTCATGACGAAATCGCAGAAGACATATATATTTACGCTTCACGTTGCTTTTTTGACATCCGACTTGACTTTGAAATGCGCAATAAACGTTTCGCGCGGTAGAATAAACGAAACGAATACAACTAATAAAAACGCATTTCACGTTTGTTAGAATAAGTATTACGATTGGATATTTGTGTCTTAAAACGGTTTTCGGAGTACGGCCCATGTATAAATTACTTTGGACGGAAGTAAAGAATGTAAAATCTAAAAGCCGAAACCAATTAGAGCGTAATTTAATACAGTTTTGTTGATTTTGGTCGCAATAAAATGAATGTAGTGTGGAGAGACGCGTGCTGTGACCAGTGAAAGGTGTTGTGTTGAAGAGAATAATTATAGAAAACTTATAAGTCCGTCAACTTACAAGAAAAGACAGTAAAAATGTTACAATGAGGTAGAAACACTATTTAGCTAAATATATACAGAAATATGATATTAAAATATAAAGGAAGATGTATAAAGTATATAAAGGAGTGTATACACAACAATAGACTTGAATTAATGGTGTTTCGATGGCATTTTGGTTACGGATAAAAGGCTAGTTTTCGCCGACCGCACGTGTGCCTACTATCGACGCTGACAGCCGGGAATTCATGAAATTATTCTGGCAATTTATTTTTATATTTTTATTTTATTTACAACAACATAGTGACAACACAATTTTTCCGTGAAAAAAGTTTTTCAGTCCTTTCTCGAAACTTAAAATTATTTTGCAATTTTTAGCAAAAAAAGGTTCAGCGGTTTGGCAGACAGAAGTAATTTTTTATCAATGAAACGGAATGAACTAGTACAGATTCGTAGGAAGCGTTTTAAATAACACAGACGGAGAGATGATATTCTGTACTTACATTTCGGAGTCGGCACCGACGATCAGCAAAGGATAAGCGTCTCGATCAACGTTTTGTTGTAATAATATCTATAAGTAAAACTATATCTAAAACTATATAATAATATCTATAAGTAAAATAACAATTTATTTATTAATTCAATATTTGTATTACGTTAAAAGAACATTTATACAGGGGAATTGTGAAACCTACTCCTTTTTTGGAAGTCGGTTAAAAAATATTTTGTTTTTTTTTTTTCAAAATGTCATCCATAAGAGCGTAAAGTTGTGATCACATATTCTGGGAAAGAGATATTTTGTATTCTATTTTTAACGAACCAAAAGGGTATGAAATGAAATTTTCAACATACAATAACAACGTTTTACTGCCGAAAAAGATACGTACCACGTACCACGAACAAAAGATTTTACGAGGATTGTATAAGTTTTTTTAGGTGGAAACATCAACAATTTTTTTATATTAAAGAATTAAAATGGCTGTTTGGATACGCGGCTAGGGACAGTTTCACCGTTTACTGATAAAGTTATTATTAGGTTATCCATCCATAAGGCCCTAAGTAAACATACAATGCAGTTAATTAAACGCTCGTGTTACTGTAAACTTAATTAAGTTCGTGTACTTATAGGCTGGTAATACATTGAAAATTTTATAATTTATGTAAAGTAATAATAACATCTAATAATAGTTAATTACAATTTTTATCAAAATCTTTTTATTTTATTTAATTTATTTATTTTTAAACAAAACATAAACTCTTATAGAAATATCTTGTGTGCGTGTGTATAGAACTGTACTCAAACGTATACTAGTCTAATAAGTTTTCAGTGGGGTAGCTTCGATAGACTTCGTCATAATAACACGCAGGGGTAATAAAAGAATGCTGATCTTTTTAGAGTATAGACCCGTTTACTACGTAGGTCGTAACAACAACGCGACGTCTCGACATACTCGTACATTTCGAATAATTTGAAAACGTCTTACTTTTTTTATTACAAATCTTACATATATAATTCTAGTTTGTGTGTGTGTAAGTCTATGAAGTCCTTCCAAATTACTGGACCGGTTTTGATGAATTTTTTTGAAGGTTTTAAAGGGGGTTCAGGAATGGTTTAGATTTACAAACCGAGACCGGTAGGACAGTTTGTCAGGTCCGCTAGTATGTCTTTATATATATCAGAAAAACAATCATTTGAGTTTTAATGAGGTTATTTAAAGATACGAGTATAACTAAGACGGAGGTCACAACTTACACGCTTAATCTGACATCAGTTCTGTTTTTCATTTAAGTCAGGAATAACGGGAGTGTGTCTTTTATGCGTTCACCGAATATTGTCCGTAACTAATTCTCTTAAAAAAAAAATCTCTATACAAAACGCGATTATCAACAAAGTGTTGTGTGGATGGTTGTCAATTTGTTGCTGAGAATCGCGTTTTGTTAGTGTCAATTTTTTTGACAGAGGGTTGGTGTCTAGTGACCGCTACCTACAATATCGGGCGAAAGCATTTTAACCGGTTGAAGGACAGCCTAAAAAAATATTTTGAACTTTTCTGCCATTAATCCGGCGTCAGTCTCAGAAGAAGTGGATTAGTACACTTATAAAAAAAGAGACCGCCAATTCTTTTTTCCTCTTTCCTGTTCAATATATAAATTTAACCAGCAATTAAAATCATTTACATAAATTACTTAATAACGAGAGCGACGTTCAGAGTAATACATCGTTCAAAACTCAGAAATGGAATATTTACACAGTGGATGAAAGGTTGCAGTTATTAAATTAAACGTTTCGGGCAATTAAAACATTTGAGATTATCTTATAATTTACGTACGTTTTAACATGACTGTAATTTATGTAAAGGTATATTAATTTTAATTTTCTACTGCTGAAATATTTATTTTATAAATTATAAAGCTGTTTTCACGATTTGAATCCATAGCCCCCGGGTCCCGACGCAACGATGGACGTTTTACACCACGTTAGTCTGGCCCCGTGCTAAGTACCCGAAGGACTTGTGTTACATGTACCAGAAAACGGAAACATTTTTAGTACTTTTATACAACACACATATTTAAGATTATAATTTTGTGATACACATATTTAATACACTTTAAAGACCCAGGAACATTGAAAAACTTTTGCTCCGCCGCGCGATCCGAACCCGCGACCTCGCTACCAACGCGCTTACCAACTAAGCCACAGAGGTCGTCAAAGAGGCTGATATGTGTGTACGTTTGTTAACATGTTTGTCTGTCTGTCACTGGAATAATAGCTGTCAAAGAAATGTAGCGATTTCAAATTCGATTTTCTCTGATGCAATGCCTGATGGGAATAAAAGCTGCTCTTTCATAGATGAAATAAACTCCACTCATTGGTGTAATTCAAAATGGAAATGGTATTGTTTTATGAAACTGAATACCAGACGATTACCTCGATCAACGTAAATTATGATCTATTCGACCTTTTTCGTTCTTATCGTGATTACGTTCGTCCTTTGTATACGCTAACCGTAAATTGACATGCTTAGATTTAAAGCGCCTTATCAGTTTAACGCCGTTTTTTTAGTTGAAATCAATACGAATCAGTTATAAATTGACGTAATAATCTGAAAAAATATATGCGTTACTTGAGGATAAATCAAAGTAAAATTTGCTTACAGGACAACAATCAGATGAACTTGGCTAGATTACTATCTAGCCAAGTTTTTTTACTGAAAAAGCCATATCTGCCTCTTTAAAAAAACATTTACAAATCTACAGCTAAAAGATTAAACTAATAGGTCTTATTTTAATACAAATCTTTAGTTTAAGTATTTACCTAGTAGAACTAGCCTAAATTCTTAATTCAGTGTTATTTTCCAAATGATAACTCTTGAAAAAGGAACTACTGGACGGATTTGAATAAATCTTTTTTTGTTTAATAGCTATTAACTCTGGGCGACATATAGCATACTTTTTATCTCAGGACAATTTACCGTTCTCGTGTGAGCTACAAATAATCGCGCAACAAAGTTGTAAGCACCGACTAGAATAAAATATATTACTTTCAAAGTCAATTAATACAGGGTGTTCACACTTTACAGTTGTAGTTGATCTATAGCATAGTCCTTGCCTTTATAAGACCCTTATTCAAATAATATGACGAACTACAAATAGCTATGTAAGATATTAACTTAGATCGGTTGTGAGCAGTTGCGTTCCCTCCGTGTAGAACGCCCTTTAGGTTTGAAATTAACATTTTTATAATATTATAGTACAATGTTTTATCCTTGACGTCCAAAATAGATTTCGCAAGTAAGAGTATCATCCAATATCAGTTATCACAGAATAAAAAGTACTCTACCACCACTTTTTAGTCTTCTCTACATTTGCTTTAAATAAAATTTCTATAAACTAGTCAAGTTATTTTAATTGTATTGGATAAAAATATTGATATTACTATAATAAATAAAAAATGAGGTTGTCCCCACCGATCATAGACAAAAGGACCTCACCATGTTCAATTTTTTTTTAAATTTTTTTTTAACACATACGGATTTTGTTGCGGAGTACTTTTTTATTTTCCGACGTTTCGGCTGCTTTCCAGCGGCCGTGGTCACGGGCCAGTCCACCCGATAGTTAGTTCCACGGCCGCTGGAAAGTAGGCGAAACGTCGGGAATCAAAAAAGTGCTGCGCGACAAAATTCTTAAGTGTTAAAAAACCATGAGTGATACTCGCGTAAACCTTAGAAATCATTTCAAAAAAATATTTTGTATGAGAGCCCACCTTAATTTTGTTTAAATTTTATCAGTGAATAAAAAAGTATCAGAACAACTTAGTATTTTGTGTAAATTTCAAGTGCCTGTCTGTTGCCATTATTAATATCGAGCAAAAAAATTAGCCCCTCTTATTTATGAAATTTATTTTGGTTTTATTATTTGTTGTTAAAATGGCAATAAAAATACATAATCTGTGAAAATTTCAGTACAGTCGCTATTACCGTTATTGAGTAACAGCCTGTAGACTGACAGGACAGACTGGCAGGCAGACAGACAAACGGACAGACATCGAATTCTTAGTAATATAGTCCCGTTTTTACTCTTTGGGTACGGAACCAAAAAAATTAAATCCTACAAAGTCCACAGACTTTAAATAACAGTTTCACCCGAAAACCTTATGGGCTAACTTTTATATAACTTTTAATGAGTTCGGACTTTGGAGTGGTTATAATCCACTTTTTTTATTATTTTTTAATGGCCCATTATAAGGTGTTTTCTGGTTTCCCTTTCCGAAGGGAAGAGACAATTTTTACATTTTTTATTTTTTTCTGATGATTATTTTTAAATTAGTTTACATATTGTTTTCATCTGAATTCTGTAGAATTTTCTCTATTTTCTTATTCTGTTTAATACTTTACAATTTTCTGTTCTTATACCTATGTTTTAAACTCCTTTTTGCGTTGCGTTGGTTATATTACTGTATCATATTTAGTTTCCGTTGAGTACAAACACGATATCGCCTTTAGGCAAAGAAACATCCAAACGCTTAATTTTCAATCGTGGTCTCTATAAAAAACGATGAATTAATAATATAATTTTACAATTTTTAATGGGGATCAATGACAGTTTACAGGCCGTGACATTACGAGAACTAGTCTAGATGAACTAAAGCCCTATCAGTTTATCTAGGCGATAGCAGTTTAACCCTCTATCGCAAAATTTGACAATTACAGAACTGTTTCTAGTCTTCGTCGTTTAGGGTTAATATTGAAGAATGTGCAATGATTGAAGAAAACTTTGAGTCTAATTTTTATTGCATCGTGTAGGGTCAGTATTGCGCAATATTTTTTAGTTTATTAAACACAGCTGAAGCTGCGTTTTGTTTATATGTGATTGATTGTACTGTTGATTCATGGTGGAAATTAATGTTCATACTTAATGAAACACACTTTTCTTGCACTTTTTCTACTATATTTCCTTAGATTTTACAAATTTATAATGACACAACCGGTTTCGACAAACACAGCTGATGATGAGTTTGTCGAAACCGGTCGTGTATTTATTATAAATTTGTATGATGTGAATCGCAGCGAAAACAGGTTTTTTCTTAATAACTCGATAAAATATATACAACATTAAAAAAAACGCTTCTACAGTAACTCGGTAACAGAATTTTGTATCGTGTGTTAAAATACTGAGTCTGTTGAATGTGCCGTTTTACAAGTCGAAAAAATATGCGTGAAAATTAGAGATATCTTTGTGATTTTTTTATCAAGAAAACTTTAAGCTATCGTAATTTCGCTTCTACAGAAGCTCACAAATATAAGGTAGTATTTATGTTTAAAAAATTAAACGATTCGTAGCTTATTATCAAGTATAAAACGGAATTATGCAATAGTCAATTTTGCTTTTATCGCCCTCTTAACGTCCAGACTAGTAAATTCATCGACCGCCAGCGCCGACTTAAAACGATTTGTTCGTTATCTCGCAAGTAAAGCCATCGTTTTTGTTACAGCTATCAAGTCCTGTTCTTCGTGATCACGTACGCGGTTCCGATGCTGGGGATGACGTTTTTTTACTCGGCAATGGGGAAGGTGTTGTGGGGATCCCGGTCTATTGGGGAACTCACGCAGAGGCAGCTGGACTCGATACGGAGTAAGAGAAAGGTATGTGCAACGAACAGTAGAGTAAGAGTCCTTAAACAGTGTTCATCCAACTCCACCACTGCAAATCCAGTGTCAACAATGTGACCGTTGATTTTTAGGGTTCCGTGCTCAAAGGGTAAAAACGGAACCCTATTTTTAAGACTTTGATGTTTTCTCATCTGTCCGTCTGTCTGTCTCCAGGCTGTTTCTCAAAAACAGAATATGTATTTCTGTTGCCGCTATAACAACAAATATTAATAGAAAAATAAATTAAGTGTTTAAGAGCGGCTCTCATACAAGAAATACTATTTATTCTTTTACTTGAAATGTTGACAAAATAATTAGATAAATAAAATAAAATTAAAACAAAACTAATAATTAGGGAATGATACTAATTAATATATACAAAAACTCATTACTTGCTGAATTTACTAATTATGGTACAAAACTCTTCGTAGGCGAGTTTAATTCGCATTTGGCCGGTTTTATGAAATGGCGAAGACCTCGCTGAGCCTTGGCTCTCGTGGCATAAAGCTTACTAAGCGAAGAAAATAGTTACAAATAAAAAAAACAAAGAATACGACGAGCATCCCAAAAATCCCAGGTATTTCTTGAACACCTTATTCAAGAAATACCTGCGACGCATTCCCTGGATATTATTTTAGTAATAACGCCAAGCATGTACGTTTTTTTCAGTAGAAAAATGTTTATTTAATACTTTACATCTTATTATCTTGAGGTTTCTCCAGCCGGTTTTAAAACATCAGTTTTAGAAAAAAGCAGATATTTTCGGTTCAAGCAGCTAAATAGTGAGCGTATATCTCGGATCTCATATGATCTCAACAGTGTTATACGTGGGTGGTTTACTTCAGGATTTTAGTGCCAATAAACGAGCTAGGGACAGCAAGCTAATCTGTGGATAAAGGCTAAATAAAATGTCTCTAAAAATATTTTCTGCAAAGCTTGAACCTCTGATCTAATTTCACAAAACTATCTACATTGTTAATTTTATATTGAAAAGAAAACGGATTCGTTTCGCGGTAATCCACCAAAATCAAACCACCGCAAATTATAGCCGGGGAGATGAAATGCTATTTTTGTAGTAATTCGAGCGTAGTGGAGACCTAGTCCATTTTGTAGCTTAGGTAAAACGTTAAAAAAATAAGGGAATTTTAGCGGTGGGATAAGACGCTACAGCGATTTTAAGGGCTAAAAAATAGAAATTGCTGTGAAACTTGTTTAAATTGAAGATTTTTTAGACACCTAGGTCGAATGTGACATAATATATCTGCGAATATATATTTATAAAAATATAAGGCTTTGTTGTTCTATGTTATAACAGGCTTACTTACATTTAAATCGTCAGTGCTTTATATGGAACTATTGTTTGGCGTATTTTAAGACTCCCTATCTTAATCTGACGGTTCGACGATATTTCGGTACTTAAAAATAACTTTTAGTACCGATTTAAGAAATCTGATTTTATACCATGATAACCAGAGACATGTAGGAAGCCAACTCTAACGCGCTCGAGTAAATCCAATTTCCCCTTTTGGGCTCCCCTACTGTTATTATTTTTGTCAAAGAACTTAGCTTCTAGCTTCACTATTTCATACTAACTTAAGCTGACAGATTTGCCTGCGTGGAAATAGGACATACAATATCAAGATGTATAGGTATATCCTACGGAAGCATTTATTTGGAATAACAACCTCCTATTGTCTAAGTTAGATATCTGCATTCCAAATTTCATGAAAATCTGATGTGTAGAACTGACGTGATTGATGGACAAACATCCAAACAAACAAACTTTCACATGTATAGTATGTGTGTGGTAACTTGCGATTACTCCAAATTACTCAGATATCAATTTAAACTGAAATCCATAGTTCCATACTTAATATTATAATAGAAAACATAAGTGGAAGATACCTTCAGGTAAATACTCATTTTTTTCTATAAATTTGCAACTTACCTATTTCATTATCTACCTAATAACATTACATTCAATCCACATTATTTTAATTTCAAATAATTTTTTCGGGCCCTTAAGCGTCCATTTACGCAGAAATCCGGCAGTTTTTAGAATATTAGTTATCTGCTTCTTCCACTTGTCTTCTATAGTGAAAGTGTGTATTTTCCGTCTGTCTATAACCTCTTCACGCCCAAACTGCTGAAACGATGTATGTGATGAAATTTAGTATAGCAATACCTTGGGTCCCGGGAAAGGACACACAATATTTTTATCCCGGTAAATTGTATGGTACCCGCGCGAGAAACTTATTTCGGCGCAAAAGAGTTGCAGTCGTCAACTGGTATAAGCATATTTGGTCGTAGATACGTAGTTTGAAATGTACTTTTTTTATAGAGTTTAGATAAGATAATAAACAACAACATTGAATCCTACGTGACGGGAATGAGAAATAAAATAAATCTTATAACGTGCTGTAAAACTTTTAAAATGTGTTGTTCAACATAATAATGTTTTATTATTTTCAGTATTTGTATTCGGTGTTCAGTATTCGTATGGCATATTGTATTGTGCGTGTGCTTTTTAAAAGGATTAGGGATCATCCACTTATCACGTGAGGTTCGAAACGGAGGTGGGGGAAGGAGGTATATAAATAATCACGAAAAATCACAGGTTGGGGTTGTAGTTAAATATGACGTGTATTTATTTTTTTAAGAATATTTAACCGAAAATGCGTCCTTACCTGACACAACGAAAAATAGCTTTTAAAATCGGTTCACAATTTACAAACGATCGAGTGAGATCATCGAAAATACGAAAAAAATATAATACGCAAAAAATGCACAAAAAACATCACGTAATTAATGGATAGCCCATTAGTTAAGTATGAATGTCACCAGTTTGATCAAAAACTAGTAATTGTCCTTATTTCTTATACATTAAAGCTTAAACAATTCAATGGCATTATACTTACCACAAGTTTTTGGCCGCGGCTTCGTTTGCGAGAAATTCAAAAATTACGTAAAATATGAACATTTCGAAACTTTGTTTTTCCGACAGCAAAAGCAGCCTATTCTGCTCTCTATTCGAGATAAACCGAGCACTTAAGATTAAAATGTATTTTTGTTTGTAGCTTGGCACCAGAATATAAAAAAAACTCATTGATTTAATTTAAAGCGAAACTTGCCAACACTTTTCATTGAGAATTAATTATAATTATTATAAATTAAAGACTCGACAGAGAATGGCGCAAATGTTAAATCTATAATTATTTTGCTCCATTTCATCCAAAGCTTATTTCCTCCAATTTGGATTATTACTTTTAGCTCATTGTTTGTAAAATCATTTTTAAATCAACCGCATTATAGTAACACTGAGGGGGTCGTCGAAGTGTGACATGGTGTCACATGGGGTAGGGGATCCCCAGTTCTGTGACATCACATTTAACATTTTGAAATTTAATCTTAACATATGAAATATCGATGTGGTTTTAGTTTGTAGACGTAAAATAATACATTTTGTGACGTCACAATAGAGCGTGGGAGGGAAGGATCTAAAAACCATGAAATTTATGTGACGCACTTTATAGATGGTTCCTAAGTAATAAGTTAAATCTATACTTATACCATTTAGTACTAATAAATATAAGGCTAAAGACTTTGTTTATTTATTTGTTTGTTTGAACGCGCTAATCTCAGGTACTGACCGGAATTGAAAAATTCTTTTTGTGTCAATTAGTCCGTTTATCGAGGAAGGCTGTAGGCTACATAACATCACGCTACGACTAATAGGAGCCGAGCGGTATTCAAAAATTGTTTTAAAACTCAATAGTTTATGAAATTCCACGCGGACGTAGTCTCAGGCAACAGCAAGTCTCCTAATGAGGGCCTGAAAAAAATACATAAAGCTTTTTTTGTCCCCAGGTGGTGAAAATGTTCATTCTGGTGATAGTCATCTTCGGGATCTGCTGGTTGCCGTACCACTCCTACTTCATCTACACTCACTTCAACCCATCGATACTCTACATGAAGTATGTTCAGCACGTCTACCTGGGCTTCTACTGGCTGGCCATGGCCAACGCGATGGTCAACCCCATTATTTACTATTGGATGAATGCCAAGTAAGTGAACATACCCGAAAAAAAATCTAAAATTCATAATTTGTTTAAAAATTCACAATTCCAATTCCAAAACTGCAGTCTTGAACGTTTGGTGCTTAGATTTTTCAAATCCGGAGGCTTCGCATAAAAATCGTAGAAATACGAAAGGATCGAATTGCTGGTGTATTTAAGGAAACCGACTTTGAATATTGTGCTATATAAAAAACCTATCTACGGTTACAAGTTTATAATCGCCACCGTAAAATAGATGAGGGTTACAAACATGGAAAAAATTAGTTTACGCCGTCGTTCGCGCAGCCCTGTTGGGTAAAAATTGATTACTCTGTGTCGCGTGATCGCGTCACTGCCACACGAATGAAAGTTGTGTATTCAGAAGCGCATGCACACATATGGCCGCGCGCACAGCTGAGTTAAACTACATATTATATCGCTCTAAGTACGGAGTCCGCTTACACAGTCCTCTAGAGAGAACTCAACCAGCCCATTTCCCCAGGTTCCGCTCGTACTTCCGCACGGCCATCTTGTGTCGGTGGCGCGACACCTGCCTGCGCCGGAAGCGACCCCTGCCGGACTCCCCCCCGGACAACTCCCACTCCGCCAGCAGATCCAGATCAGGTTTTTACTCGTTAACGTAATTATTACCTTAAATGATAATATTTTTCCATGTTTTAATTTTTCTTTCTCTGTGATTTGAATCTTTGGGTGTAACGCCATGATGAGCGATAGCAGGGGAATATGCATATTGGTATTAAAATGGTTTTCGATATGACATTCTATTTTCTAATTAATTTTACGTTTTCCTCCTACGTGTAAACAAAACTGTATTTATTTTAACTAGAGGTCGCCCTGTGGTTAAAATTCGAACATAAATATTTAAATCCATCGCGTAGAGGATCAATAAAAAATATAACCTATTCTCAATTCAGTTTAGAATAAAGATCTCGTGATCAGGCCATTAAATTTTATTAAAAAACCACAGATGGTTTAACCATAGGCAAAAGAGTATTTCGTGTCATGTCAAAATATTGTAGTGTGGGTATTGTAGTTTCATTTATTAAAATTATGCAAGATTAAAGTATATGTTAAAATAATATTGGTATTTCACGCTCCTCCTCCATATCAACTATAACTGGGAGAAATTTCTTGCTTCCACATCTACGCGTCTTTCATAAAAAGGGGTAAAAGTTTTCCGGGCACGTAATAATATATAGATACCGAACTCTACGAACTCATTGCGTAATAAAGAAATACGGTTTAAGATATTTATTTCTCATAAGAACTTACAAAAATTCACTTACATGAGAAAAACAAACATAATATTTCACAATTTCTCTGAGCGTACTGCATGTACGGGCTTATCTACAATAATATTAAACTACTAACAACTCACAACTCACAACACAGACACTTCACAATAATTAATAACTCAACAATACAGCTTTCAATATGTAAATATACGACATTAAACAGTGAGGGTACTTTTATAAAACTTACGATTACAGAACGATGTCATTGATTCAAAGAATGCTGGATATGGCATATAATTTCATGTTGTTTTTATTATTATTTTTTTATTATTATTATTTTAATGTAATTTATATTATACATAATTAAGTTTTTATTAGTATTACAGTATATTTAGTTTTTATTTTATTTAGTATAATGTATATTTTAGGTTAATCACGAAACTAAAAACAGTTGTATAATATTTTTAATTTTGTTTATTTTTATTTAGATTTTTAATGTGTTGTTAAATTCGTTTTTTAAATTTGAACATTGTTTTTGCATCTTTAATGTTTTTTTGGCAACCGATTATATATTTGCACTCCCTCAAAAAGCAGATTATTTTTACCGTAGTTCGTTCTTGGTAAGCCAAGTACAATGTCATTCGAGTTTCTTAATTTATTTTTTTGTACTTGGTGTTTTTTAGTTAGTTCTATTTCAGAATGAATTTTTTTATTTATAATTTTTCTAATGAGAATTGCTGTATAATAAGTGTATGTTTGTATAATATTCATTTTGTTAGTTTCTTTATATACTTTATCACTTGGTGTTAAGTAATCGTAGTTAAATAATATTTTTAGTAATTTTTTTTGAGCTATCTGGATTATTTTTAAATTAGACTTGGCAGCAGTTCCCCAGACTTATATAAGAAAATCGATATGTGGCTTGATTAATGATTGGTATATAGTATGCCGTACTCTAATGGCTAAACTCTGGGCAACCCCGTGTAATATTCCAGTCAGACATGTTATTTTGGATTTGACTGTGTCAATGAGGTTTCCAATTTATATGTTCGTCTAGAATTAAACCTAGATACTTTTCACTGTCTACTTAATCATTTAGCCATCAATTTTAATTTTGTTTAATAAAAATAAAAATAAAAATAAGAGCCTGTCTCTTTTACTCGAGGTGGTGAAGCGCGGTTACCTCAATGCAAGTCATCAGTGTATGCTAGTTGTTAGTAGCAATATGTTGTAAGCGGCACCTTTTGCTTGAAACACTTTAACACTTAAGCCACTAACACATACGATAGATTATCGAAAGGCCTTATTTAAATGCAATTAAATAATATTCTGAGCCACGTCTACTCAGTACGCTTGCGAAGCGTAAAATTTTTAGAAGAGACAATAGTGTTAACTTATCATAAAACAAAAGAACATGATCCTACTTCAGGACATTATATTCAACTATCATAGGGTTTTCGTTTTATATTTATGCAATTTATATACGTACGATGTACGTTTTCATTTTATAATCGAAACGTAACTGGTAATATCTTCTTTCTGTAAAGGAAGAGCTTTGTGTACTGCGAACAGACTTGGACACTATGAAACCAACTTTGTGCTAGCCCTTTCTTCTTAATCACTCTAATATATTTTTATCAAATGAAGATTTTTAATGAAGACTTCAGATACATCGAACATACGAATTTGTTTAAGAAACAGTACGGAACCCTTTGTAGACCGAGTGGGCTTGGACGTTGGGTGTAATTTTCAATCTACGTTAATAATGCAGGAATCATGGTCTTTAAATTGTTATCTAATCACTAATAAGGTAGGTATACTAATTTAAGACAATAAATTATAAATTCTAGCAGTATTGAATTATTCCAACCAGTGAATGAATCCAGCTATATAACAACTCGGACAAAGTAAACAGTAGCTTTTTTCTATGACTTTAAATCAATAGTTTTTGTCGGTACTCGATAGAACCCTCTAGCGGTCACTTGCGGGACGAAAATTGCCATACTAAAAATTTACGTAGTATCGACGATCGAGTATCGACAAATGCTTTAAACATATGGTAAAGCTACAGGTAGATACTGTAATATGCATCCGCTCAATATTGGCCGTATAGTTCATTATCCCTCTGTCAAAAAATTTTACGTTTACATGTTGTGTTGTCACTTGGTTGTTGACAATCACGGTTTGTGTAGAAATTTGATTTGACGAGAATCAATCCAGCACATTGCGCAAGGATCAGCAACTATATTGAATTTCGGTCGTAATTACTCTCTCCATATAAAATCACGGAAGCTCTTTTCTCAAAACAACAGGACAAAATAACAAACATCTTTGAATAATAAGAACAACCTCTTTATTTAACACTCAATCCTTTACTGTCGATTTTTTACAAAACTTATTTAACATGTACTGTAGGTATATGTAGCACGAACGCTTAACTTTTGTCAAGTATTACAATGCGTGGATCCAACATATTTCATACCTTACAACAGAAAACGTGCAATATAATACAACACAGGTTTACTTGAGATACAAAAATTACATATGATCCGACTTGTTATAAAAATGCTAACTTCACGTGGAATCCTATGGAGTTAGGCTTTTTTTTTAATTACGTCGACAATATGTAAACCAACGATACTGAATATTTATCACAAAATATCGTAATAATCATTTTTTTCCGCTTTGGACATCATTTGCAACTACCTTTATGACCTTACTTGTCCTTTTATTAACCGTCTTCAAAAAAGGAGGTTTCTTAATTCGACCGTATGTACGTTTTATTATAAAATACTATTTATTGGCATACCCACAATATATGTTTAATTGCCATCATATGACTCTGAGTATTCGAGACATTTGGTATTGCACCTCAAGTATAAGTGATACTTGAAGTGCGATATCAAATATGCTACGTTATATACACCCTGCTATGTCGGTCTGTGAATTTTCTCGAGTCTGTCCTAAACGCGACTCGAAGTTTTCCTGTAATACAGATTTACAAATCACCGACTTATTCATAGAAAATATTTACACAGCATAACATATTGACGGTCTTATGTCTTTCACGACTTTTTCAATTTCCAGACAGTAAGGGCGTTTGTGCACCACATGGAATTTTAAAATTTCGTATACTGCACAAATGTCCTTAGTCAGTTATTCCTCTGTGTAAATATTTTTACCACAACAATAAATTATATTACAGTAAGAATCCACGCATTTTTCGTTTTACAGAGGTATGCCTCGGTGAATCTAAGTTGTATGAATTAGGCACAAGTATTTTATTCGTATATAAGGCTTGGTACTTCTAAATAAAATCTCTACTTTAATTTAACAAGAACGAATAACCTTAATTGAGTTTTCATTAAATAAAATAATTTTCTTATTAGTTTTAATCTTAATTATTCTAAAGGTGTTTCAGACAAAATATTCATTTTAATATTTACAAATATTTAACAAAATTATTAGCGAAGGTTTGTGATTTAGTATGGTGCTACTAATAGTGAGAATCGCAGAAATTGTTTAGTAACAGTGCAAATTATACAAAGAAATTTGTGGTTATAATCATCACCATTTCACAGGAAGATATATGAAAAACAAACGAAATGCGAAAGCTAACTTCTCAAACTAATATAGTATAAAATATACCTAATTCTTCTTTATTATTGGTGTGAAATAAATGATACATAATCAGGTAGTCAAAGTTCGTTGCAATGGTAAGACGTCTTCGGCGTCTTTAAATAAAAAAAAAACAACCACATGTGTACAGAAATGTTACTTCACTGAAATTAAAAAAACAAATTCTTTATAAAAGAAGCGGACGCCAACAGATCCAAATGTTGACCTTATTGACAAAGATAGAGGAATGAAAAAAACTCAGGATCTGTCGCCGACCGCTCATCGGATTTATTTAACATGATAAAACATTCAAAATAGTTCCATGATGAAAGATTAATATCATGTTTAAAGGCCCTAACACACGGCAACATTCTGAAGCGATGCATACGCAACTTTATCGTGTGCTTGCATCACTAGCTGCGTTACCTAGCACACGAGGCGCTCATTCAATCGCGATGCAAACGCGCGCAAAACGTGCGACTGCATCGCTCCAGTCTGCCGTGTGCTAAAGTTCTAAGCTCACAGGTTTCAGCGTGACACATCTTTGTCTTAGCCATAATTCGAAATTATTTTTGAACAATTTAATGAAACTTCAAGTAGAATTTAATGCAAGGAAACAACGACAAATGGTTAAATCTGACGAAACAATTTTGCCTTAACAGAATTACAACTATTGTAACTTAAATAAATTCGTTTTCATTACGTAGATACTCTTTTAAACTTTGTTTTATTTTTAACACTGTATAAATTATGCTGTAGATTATAAACTTATCGAAAGACTTGGTTATGATTTCCTAACTGCATCTAATATGTGATAAATAGTAAAGTCTATAGAACAGCAGCAGTACAAACATTTTGTAGTCAAGGAATAAAAAAAAAACATTACAATGATTTATGTAATGTAATAAATTCTTATTTTAAAGGCCTTAAATCAGTCAAGCGAGCGTCCCCTACGCGTGGGTGTTTTAGTGATTTCGGCAATATTTCACAAAAAAAAAAACATAATGTATAATCAATGTAGATAAAATCAAACGAAATTTATTACCTAATACCGACACCAAAATCAGAGCTTTCATCGTTCACTTTTACCTACATTCGTTTATCATAATTAATAATTACCGGGCCGCCCCACAAGTCAAACTCGTGATCGCCCAGAAAATCTACGCGATAATTAAATTAAACGGACCAAAAAACGCTATATTTACAATACTGGTTTCTGTAGCTATGGTAGTGATCAACAACATAATAATTTACAAGAAAAAAAAGATAGTAAACATTAATTACTCCCGACTAAAACATACAATTATCGACTACCATATGCCCCAAAATATATTACGTCATTGCTTATTTTACTTGAATATACATTGTAACAATTCTTGTTATAAATTATGGGTGTTTGTTAAACCGCGCGAACTTTCGACAAAAATAACTCCATGTGCAATTTTAATTATCGATTCTGTCTTACAAAAAATAGAATATATTTTTTTCCTAAAAAAAACGTTTTTTTTTCTCTACACAGTTTCGCGGGAAAGTAAATTCTATTAAGCGCAAGCTAGACTTTAATGTTTATTGCAAATGGGCACATCTGTCGACAGTGCGCGCGGGGCCATAGAAGCATTGCCTCAATTAAATTACAGGTCTATATTATATCACTTTTGCACAGTATATTACAAAATCGTCTCATATATTATGATATTTGTTGAGGTAATATCTCCTTAGTATACATTCCAACTAATAATTTGGGAGAATCTCTCACTTATCTACTGGCAGTTATCACTGACTTGAGATATACACACCGAGCGCCTTAACATACTAAGATATTAATCATTAAAAGTATAGATTTAGATCAATTCCCAGCAAAGTTTACTGTAAGGATAAAGAGAAAATCGTTTAATACTAATGCTATGGTCCACACCATGGAACGAGGTACAAAATTTCATAAGACAATGTTTGAAATTTTGTGACCCTATATCCAGTCAGATTGAAACATAATTCTCGTTAAAACACAATAATATGACTTCAGTAATATGCATGCAAGTAACATAAAAAAACCGTTACAGATAGCGGACTGTATAAGCATAATATATTTTTAATTAAGAAAATCGGCCTTTTGAAACTTCACATTATTTTTAAATGTACTCAAAAGGGTTTGAAATCATGTGATCATTGTAAATAATTGTTTTACTTACGGCCGAATGCAAAATATGATAAGACTTAGTACGCGAATAATCACTTGGATCTAATTTCGAGGAAAAATAAAATTAACAATATTGTTTTGAAAGAGAGAACTACTATTACAAGTTATTAAAGCTAACATCAATTATTGCACCTATTTCATTAAATTTTTATTATTTTGTGTTCAATTACTTGTCCAAGGGCTTACGTCGTTTGTCCATCGCATGCCGTCAACGTCAACGAGATTATTTCGGCCAGATAAAATGCCGCTGTATGACACACGAGACAGGTTTCATTTTGCTCTACGCCACTAGATATAGGCGCTAGAAAATTGAACCTACAGCTTAGAACATAAACTTGCATTTGATCGGTCCAAATTGATCTCGTTGACGGTGACAGCGTGCGGTGGACAAACGGCCTTAGGCAGTGTTATTTAACTGCTTTATAATACCTAAGATGAGATACAGATAGGGAGAAATAAAGCTAGTTTCTTTTACACGAAGCTTGATATCCTAGACTGGGAAACTAGCCTCTTGTATTCCGGGAATAATGTCAAAACATAATGTTGAGATCTACTAATAAGGGAGCATCCATAAAGTATCCACAATGGTGAGGGAGGGCCCTCAGAATTGGGATTACCTGTGACAAGGTCTAAAAAATATGAAATTCGTGTAACGTACTTTATGGATGGTCCCTAATAAATAATTAACACTAAGCATTTCCATTTACTCTTTGACTCAACACGAACGCTACAAAAATATGAAAGTGCGTATGATCGTCTAAAAGCAAATGGTTCCATAATTTCAGTTTCGGAATTTTTATTTCCATAATATTATCGAAATGAACTGTATACGATAAAATGTATAGGATAATATTAATTTCTATAATATTCTAGACAAAGACAGAAACAAGGATTAGCAAGTGAGGAGTAGATATTTGCTAGACACATTGGGAATGTGACATCGCTTCACTTTTGATCAAACTTTAAAATAATCGGTTTTATTATAATTAAATTAATTAAACAACAAACTTTAATTGTAAGATATGTAACGGCTAAAAATATGAAACGTAACCAAGGAAGAAAATAATTATCACATTGACATTATTAAAATACATGTTATTCTTTAAAATTTCGCATATTACGATTTAACGTCGGTAAGGTCGAAGTCTGCTTAGAAATAGACAATCTTTTTTTTTTTCAAGGTTTGGTCGAGCAGGAATCTGTAATGAAATATAACAATGTCAAAGTACAGCGTTACTGGTCGGGATCACGGTTTTATGTTTCAAAAACACTATACTTCTGAGTCGAGTTTAAAATTCGTCAAATAAATAACAAACTGCTAAACCATGCAGACAATTAATGTTTTTTTGTCATAATAATTTAAGTCAATATTATATTGTTGAAAGAAGTCGCTTCTCTTTAGTCAATATTTAAATCTATTATATATATATATATATATATGGTGATGCTGACATTTTAAGACTGCTCTCCGTTTTATTTTCATGCGACAGCAAAACGATTTACCACTCGTCCTTTTGACAATAAAAATCTGAATTGATAATAAAATATATAAAAGCAAATTTTCGCGCCAGACACATTCATGTTTAATTTATTGTTGTGGGGTGCATAAATAAATAAATCTGGTGTCCTCATAAATAAACTAATTTGAATACATATCTAACCACTTATGTAGTTACGTATGGTAACAAGGATTTCTATTTGTTCCAGTTATGTACTTGAAATGATGACATCTACACTCACGTCTTCTTTTAAAGGGGCTTATATAGAAGAAGCGAGTGACTCGTCTTAGCCAGAATTATTATACAATGTATATATTAGAATATAAACAATATACAGGACGTGAGAAAATAAAGTTACAATAATGATAACACTCACACCGGTTTCGGTGAATATGTCTGGTCTCTTTGTCCTTTGAAAAGAGGCCAGTTACGCAGGAGTAATTTTTTATAGTGCCCAAGTGTGTGCGCAGTGTATAAAATCACTCTCTCTTTCTTAATATACGTATATCTTATAACCCAGTGGGACGGGTGACCGACACGAGGCGATGGCGAGAGATCAGGCACGGGAACGACTTTTTACATGCCCATCCAACGCTTGGATCATCTTATTTGTTAGACAACAAGGTGATCAGCCTGCATTGTCCTTACCAAACTTAGAAATAACATGTTTCCAACGCGGAAATTGAACCCAATAACCCGAGTCAAGAACCATACTTGATACCACTAGACCTTTAGGCCCCCAAAATATCATTTAAAAAATTGCTCAAATCTCAATATATCTTGTGCGGGTTTCCTCGCGATGTTTTCCCCTACCCTACGAGCATAATTATGTATTATGCACTTGAGATCATAAAATCATAGGGGCTCACCTCCGTTTGTTAAAATCTTGTACTGAAACTTAACACAACTATTCAACAGGTATTCAAATCTTTTGTGGTCAAACCATTGATCATCATTGAGCTAAATATTCTTTATGTATCTGAATTCGTAAATGATATTAATTTACGACCCAAACTTTGCAGAGCAAACGAAGCAAGAAAGAAAAGCGACGTCTATCTTTCATTAAATTACAATAGTGTTTTATTCCTTAGATTAGTTTTAGCTTTGATACGAGATACTTAAGCCGTAGTGTTGGACACCCTACAAAATTTTCTTTTTCGTTAAAACATCACTGTTTTAAAGAGGAAATTTTGGTGTATAAGGATTGTCTACGTGTAAGCAGAAATTGACCGAAATCGATGAAATTAAGTTGTATTGCTTCAAATACTTCGTTTTGCATAACATCAATCTATGAATATATTATATTTATTGCTATGAGAGTTTCTCTATACGTTTTTTTTATTAATATTATATTAAATTGTTTTCACGGTACTCCTACGTTCTGTACAATCTACATGCGTACAAATTATATAAAAGTGTAAAATGACAGTGACATTTTTGTTCATCCTTTAAAATACCTATATTTTATGACATGTAATATAAACCCATGGGGTGGCATTTTGTACATTTCAAGAGTCTTTGTCTCAATTTGGTCGTGCGTAATAATTGGAATGCACACTACTCTGTTGATCCGTCGATCGCTTGGCAAGCTTGGGCTTCTTTATTGCTAACCTGAAATCAAATCATATTGTTTGTTAGTGGTTAGAATACATGCTAAAAGTTGTGTTAGCAGAAACAAAGAAAAGATCTAATGTTATTTGTATATAGATATCAACTGGTATTTGTTACACCAAATTTATTATTTGAGCGCATCATATATTTTTTTATAAACATTTTAAAATTTAAAAAACCCTGGGCACAAAATATATTTTCAAAAATACAGCTATTTATTTTTTCAGTCCCACAAATTTTAAACTGATTTTGTACAAGCATGTCCAAGAACACTCGCACATAAATGCCTAAGTGCTACGATGCCTGAGATAGTCAACAGACCGAAATTTATAACTGCTCACAACCTATTTTGCATTGGCAGTAAAAAATTGGTTACTTTGATCGACATCGATATCTTTAAAACTGTAGCAAAATGTTCATATACCAAATTCAATCCAGTTAATTTTTTTATTATAAAAAAATTAAGCAAAACTAAAAAAGAAATATTTTTTTCATCCATATCTCGCCACTTCGCATTGCATTATGTATAGGAGTGAAACTTATGCGGAACTGGTGTTTTGCAGCTGCATGGGAATAAGGTCAGAAAATATTGAATAAACGCATCAGCAAAAAGGAAAACATCGCATCTTTACACGATTTAAAATTATAACATATGACATCGAGACGCGATGAGATTTGCATTTATGCCCGGTTTACATTATTCCAGCAATCCAAAGCTGGATTTTCATCAGTGGATTGGAATAATGTGGTTTTACGCCATGCGTTGCGTTTAGTCTCGGTTTAAATGTCCTTCCCATAAACTGTGATAAATTCATCGAACTAGGAGGCAGCTTTGAAAACCAAACTATGCTCGAATAACAATAATTCACTTTTGTTAACAACTAATTAAGTAAGCAGAAAACTGTAAATAAAATATCGTGTTTTTTTTCCTGTACCATCATTCATTTATATTAAGAAACTTGTTTTTTATTTGATATTTCTCTTTCAAGTAGTAAGTACTGAACAAATTTGTATGAAAATCATTATGATATAGACTCTGGAGACGTGCTCTTAAATGGCACATTTACCCACTTATTCATAAAAATATTTAAACAGTGTTTAACTAATCTGGGTTAGCTGTTCCTTTGTGTCAGTGACGTTTTTAATATTCTAGAAAATCTTGATTAGTTGAGCACTGTTTATTTTTTTTATGGCAATTAGGGGGCAAGCGAACAGACGGGTTACCTGATGGAAAGCAACTGCCGTCACAGTATTCCAAGTCGTTCAGCTGAGTCTTAACATTTATGAGTACAGCCCCTAGATATGCAAATGCGAATTTTCAGGTTTCAGTTCGTTTTTAATCAGCTTCAATAAAAGAAATGTTCAATTCAACGGTTAAGGTTTTTGTTCGCCGATATCTTCACCGAATCGATTTTAATGATGCTTTTTTTTTGAAAATATAACTTAGAATACTGAACTAGAAAGGTGGTCTTATGAGAACACCATTTGAAGTCGATTTTTTGATAAAATTATTATAAGACTTTCATTACAAATTATTAAATATAAACCATCGCTAAGCACAAAGGCCTTAGTATTACATTGCAGAGCTTGGGAAATTTTAGGTTTAAGATTCTTACTTTTTTCGAAGAGTAAATAAAAAAAGAAAATCGATATACTTTGTCAGAGTCAAGAATAATACGAGTGGACCAATTTCGATTTAACGTACACACAGTAAAACTTGAAATATAAGTCGCGAGCATATAATCGCAATAACAGCAATTAATTGTAAATTTCTCAATTTATTAAGCATGTTAATTTTCTAATTTAACTAATTAACAAAAACAATTCGCTAGGCATTCATATTTAACTATTAATGTAACACCATGACCAACAATTTTTATTCAATACATACATAATTCGCAAATGCATTTTAAGTACCAACTTTTACCACCATTATAGCCCAATAACAATAAAAAAATCTTTGTTTCTATCACATCTTAATATCAACAAAAATTGCAATAAAACTGCAAAATTATTTCATTGTACGTGCGGCCTATTTGTAAATGTTTAACCATGGTTGTTGTTTGCGTTGTTTAAGGTCCATTGTAAAATTCTATTGGCAAACTAAAATAAAATCGTCTATCGTCTAACTTTTTAGGTTGTAAACTGTGCTTATTATACATTTAATATACTAACCTATTAATCCTCATCTGACGACAGGGTCCGTCCCGATGAGGGGGTAATTGTTAAGTCTTCTCTATTCCTCAGTGGCTTGAGGATGGAGTTCCCTATTTTAGATTGTGGTAAGCTCTTGCCCTTGTTCATGACTCGTTTGGCGACCACACTGTGTGCGGAGTACACGTGGTTCTCAAACTGCTTGTACAGACCAAATATGGCGGAGCACACGGTACACTTGTAGGAGAGATGTGCCGGTTTGAGATTCATCTTGTGATCCCTTGCCACATGGTCTAGGAGCTTCCATTGGTAAACCTGAAATGATTAGAGAACATTTAAAATTATGTTTTTCACCAACTGACCCAGGAGACACACCGTTGTATAAAATACAATGAAAGGGTCATTTTACACTATCATCCACACTATCTGTAATAATATTATAAATGATAATGTGTGTTTGTTAGTTGTTTATCCATCCTTCACGACCTTACAAAGCAATAAATTTACTTGATTTTTGGCACAGACTTAGTCAAGGGATAGAGATTAACATAGGATACTTTTGATCATGGAAAAACATGTTCAGGTTTTATGCGAATGAAGCCGCGAGCAAAAGCTCAACATAGCAAAGCTGTAAGAGGCGGGACAATATGGCGGGTTTACTCCCTCGTAACGTTACATTTTTTACATAATGTGTTTTGTCTATGGAATTACTGAACAAATTTTGAAGAAAGATTGTTATACAGATGGGTCATCTTAGGGTGATTCAAAAAAATATTTTTTTTTTATTCTTTTTTTGCAAACAGGCTCAAAAGTTTCGTTTTGTTGTCAAAAGACTCCAGTTAAAATTTGAGCCCTTAATATTAAT
>JAOTAV010085011.1:0-12041 GCA_026546445.1 Cyclargus thomasi | reverse complement strand
TGTATTGACGTTTTATCTTTACTATGACTAGACTTTAGACTTGACGAAATTTATGTAACGTTGCTAAAAATTATTGGTACAATAAAATTGGTTTCCCGCCTCTACTTGACATTGGCCATAAATAAATAAAATTTGCTGTACAATACGTTTTAGTACATTTGTAAAAAAATCTAAAAATGACAAAATCATTTGCTCTTAGCAATATTGCGAAGTGACCTTTTTAGGGCGGCTAATATTTTCTATGTTATTAATGAATATAGTCTGGAAGCCAGATAGGCTGTATTTACGTGGGCGAGCCATGCTTCGGCACGAGTAGGCTAGCCTGACCCTCACAGAAAACCAGCGTAAAACAGTGCTTGCGATGAGTTTCGTCGCGTTTATGAGTTTACCCCCTAATCATGTATCCTCAATTTAGTATATTGATTTTAAAAAATCAAGCCAATCACGCGGGAACCGTACATTCTTCCGGAATATAAAGGAAGAAAATAAATCCTATATGTTGCCCAGACCTAATAGCTATTAAACATGAAAAGATTTTTTCAAATCCGTCCAGTAGTTCGTCATGTAACGCGTACAAACAGATAAACAGACAACTTGTTTTTGTAGATTACTGTTACTAGTTAGGTCCTTAGCACCCTACATTGAATATTTTGTAAAAATATTAAATGTACGGACACTGCAATTTTACTGTTTTAGTATGTTACTGTAGCGTTGGGCAGGGGGTTCCCCCCCCGTGCCCAACGCTACGCTAATGTGTATGAATAATAAAGAGATCGCGGTGTAGGTAACATGCCAGAATCTTACCTGAGTGAGGTCCTCTTCGGCAGCACTCGCGTTACACCGCCATACTAAATAGTTTCTAACTCACCTCACTATGTTTGTCTGTTTCGTTTTTTTATAGTTTATATACATATTTGTGTTGTAGTATTTTTGTACTGTTTTGATGTGGTGTAATGTGTATGTGGCTGAATAAATGTTATTATTATTACATTGCTAAAATGTGGTTGATACATAGGTCTTAAAATTACTTAGTATCCTAACATTCCGCCATCACAATTAACTATACTTTTCCTGAGTAATAACAGAAATTATAGTTATTTTGATAAAACAGGAATATACATGGGTATAAAGTATATACCATACACCAATTACCTTGCTTATACTGAGTTAAACATCGAGTAATGAACCTGCTGATACAAGATGACTTCCCCAAGGGAATGGGGGACATTATTAATAAAACATCAGATGTGAGGCGGGGAGGGGGGGCGGAGGGACGGGGCGCGGGGTATTCGGGGACAAATGAGGCTCTCGACAAACTTTTCACACTAAGCTGCTGATACGCAGGCTGTGTTTCTATGCGATTCCATGCACTATCAAGAAAGTTGATAGAACAAGTTGTATTTCGTCCATTGAGTAAGTTTGCCGGAGGCACAACTTTCCTACACCGTTGACAGTATTGTGTACACGTACCATAGTATTTCATCATTAAAATGGTGACGACAGGCAACGCAAGTGCGTTCGTAACGCTTCTGATATCACAAGTGTAGACGCGCTACAGCAGCTACATTCAGATGACCCGTCGGCTCACATGCCCCTAGATTTCATAAAATATTTTGACGAGCGTCCATGGCCTAATGGGTTGGACCTTTGGTTCGCACTCGAGAGGGTGCTGTGTTTCCTGTGTTTCGTTTAATGACTGAGTTTATCAGTGGCCCGATTTCCCTAATCCCTCTATCCTTATTACCTCATAAAACACCGACAACGCACTTGCGACTCTTTGGATGTCGCGAGTGTCCATAGGTGACGGCAGTTGCTTTCCAGGTAACCCGTCTGCTCGCTTGTCTCCTAAATATCATAAAAAAATGTTGTAATGCGAGTTGCCGAACCGCGCGACACTCCACTTCAGTGTTCACAATATGATGAATGTCGGCGGGCGCGCGCGACAAATGTCTTCCATTACATTACGTTACATTTATTACGTGTATTCGCCGCGGATTGATTCAGATGGGGCTGATCAATCATGTTCTGTAAGTGGGTAATACGAGATTTGTCGTCACTCTACCCCCCCGCCCCCCTACATCCAATAGGCGGCCTCCCAGGGCAACGCTATGTAAAAAACGCTAGGTCTTTTTCCGTATGAGTTTGAATTGAAGCTAGAGGGCGCCAAAGGAATATTCCTTAACTTAGGAGGTTGGTAGAGCTAACGCCGCCACTGACTACATCAACGGGAAATACACAAGGAAATAACACAATAATTTCGTAACGATGTAAGGCCAGAAGGATTCAAACGTAATAAAATAGACTAGAGTAAGCTATTAGACGTTTTGTTTTTCATAAAATATAGAGCCATTCAAACTGAAAGACATTGGATACTGAAAGATATTGTTAGTCCGATCAACCTCCTCGTTTTGAAATGAAATGGAATTAATTTTGGCCGATGAAAGTTTGTTCCGTAACGCCAACCTAAAGTTAGATGAGTCGGTTTCTTATGTTATAATAAGTTATATTATAATAAACCCACTATAAGATAGTTTAAGAAACCCATTTATCCATCTACATTCTATAAAACTTAAGGGATATAGACAAGGGGGGTTAGTCAAGATCTAAACGTTTTCACTTTTTTGTAGAATTTGACGTTCGTTACGCCGTATGTCATTTTCATACATTTTGTTAGGCGGTTCTACAAAGAAGCGAAAACTTTTATATTGAAATGAATATGAATAAATGTATGACATAGTAGAGTTGCTAGCTTTTAAGCAGCTCAGAATTTAGAAAGAGTATATAATTAGCTTGCGGCGAAGTTTGTCGCGCGTCGACGCCACATTAAAGGCATCAGCTGCTGCTTGATAACACTTCCTGAAAATGCGGTGTAAAATGTTTAGCATTTAATAAAAAACTTACAAGAGAATACCCCGCACCTAAGTGTAAGATGAAAATATCTCTTATCGCCAAGAGTTTAAGAGTCTTTGTGTTCTAATACTTCAGTATATGACAGCATATCTCCAGAGGGAATTCAAATATCAGGAACTAGTTGGTGCCCGCAAAAATTTGTATATCACGTGGGAACCGTACATTATCCCGGGATAAAAAGTATGCTTTGTTCTTCCCCGGGACTCAAAGTATCTTTATACCAAAATTCAGCAAAATCGGTTTAGCGGGTCTGGCATGAAGAGGTAACAGACAATCAGACAGACAGACACATAGACACACATTCGCATTTATAATATTGGTATGGATCCTATGGAAGTATAGATTATTGGTCTGTTCTCACTCATTGTTTGTGAGTTGCGACCTCATCGAAATGAGCGCTCGGTGGCTTAGGGGGGATCGGCACGAACGGGACGATAAACTGTTTATTATTCAACGAGATTTGTGCCACAGCTCGGCCGAAACTCGCCGACAAAAGCGATAAGAATGGAAATACATTCGGTAATGTATTTTGGGGCTAAACATTCATTAAGCCAAATGAAGTCCTCTCGAGTTGCTCGTTCCGGTCCCGGGCTAAGCCGGGAATACCCGGGCTGAGCCGGGATTCTCCGGGTAAACCGGGAACCGGGGAAGCCCGGGGCGGGATATTGTTTTATTAATATTATAATGTGACGCTCGAGGGACAAACTCAAACTCGATCGGACAAAAATCGTAACTTTATTAATGGGGAAGTAGCGGCGTAAGCCGGCTCAGGGTAATACAGTAAAAGGTCGAAACTTAATACTTATTGAGCACTAGCAGGTGCCCGCAACGTCATTGCGCAAAAATTTGTATATCACGCGGGAACTGTACCTTTTCCCGGTATAAAAAGTATCCTATTTGTTGCCCAGACCTAATAGATATTAAACAAAAAAAAAATTCAAATCCGTGCACTAGTTTCTGAGATTACCGCGTACAGACAGATAAACAAACAGACATTTTATTTTCTCGATATGTGTTCTATTACACCCTTAAGGGTGTAATAAATTACAAAATAATTAATGTAGAGGCTAACCTCCACATTAATTATTTTGTAAAAATATTAAACGTACTCCAGTTTTACTGTTTTATTATATGTAAAGATTTATTATTTAGTTAATATTGTTTAGAACTATGGACGAGTATCATTAATATTCAAATTACTGGTCAGGTTTAGGGCCTGAGAAACTGTAATTATAAAAGTTATATTACAAAAAGTCTTGAGCATGATAGACTTAACGGAAATTGAAATAAAATTAACCTTGGTACGAAGAAAACAAAATTGTCAATCGATTAAAAAGATTATAGCCTACTGTCTAGAGTGTCTAAAATTTTGAAATAATTTAAAAAAATAAAAAAAAAAACACTCAGTACGAGGTAACCTTCGTAGTTAAAATATAATACACGGCCTTTTACTTTTACTAAAAGCTCCGAAAGGTTAAACATTAGACTGGATTTGTGTGGCGTAAGCTCTAACCCCTGAAGTAGATGTCTAAACTGAAAATATGATTTAGAGCTCAGGGCTTAGGATTATATCTAGAGCCAACGTAGTCTCTCTTACTAAAAAAAAAAATCCCCACCATATAAATAGTTAACTTTTGCTGACTTTATGTGTCAGGTCACCTTTAAATTTATACAAAAGGAAATTTCACGAGAGAGATGAGAGATTCCATTCCATGAGAGATTTGATCCGGGCTCCACATTACATGAATTTATAATAATCACACCTATCAAAAATTTGGTATAGCATTTACGGTTTAGGGTCAGAAGATACGTACAGAGTTCAAAAATACGTACAGAGATAAAAAAATCAAATACTGTTGTATACAGGCAAATTTTAAAATTCCCTCGACTTGAATTTCGCAATGGATTTGGCCACAATATTATAGTATAGAGTGGCGCTCAGTTTGGTGGCGTCATGTCTCGGTGTAAACGGTTTGTATCAAGTTGTCCGCAACTGCAGCTGTTCTCGTCCGCCCGCCCGCCGGCCCCAACCCGCCGACTCCACCCGCCGACCCCACCCGCCGGCTTTACCGAAACATTTCGCTGATATTATTCACGGCTTGTATTTATCACCGCGCCGTACTATTCACTCTACGAGCCGGTGCGGTTTTCATTCAGCTTCTATTTTGAATATTATATCTTAGTACCCGAAACCACAAATTTAAACTTAATATTATAAATGGGAAAGTGTGTCTGTCTGTCTCTTACTGACGAGACCGATTTTGCTGAAAGATGTAGAAATGCTTTGACTCCCGAGGAACAACGTATAATACTTCTCATTCTGGAAAAAATGTACGGTTCCCGTATGACAAACCAATTCACAACGAAGTTGCGTGCGTCATCTAATGTCTTATAACATTATGCCCGGTCCTGCAGTGGCTTTACCACGAGTTTGAAGCAACAGCATAGAAGAAAATTGGGCTATGGCAATAGTATGACGCCGTATGTCCACCAAAACCGTCAACCGAGAAGGAGATTATTTCGGCCCTATAAAATTCAACTTTATGATCTAGGCAATAAGTTTCATTTTTTAGCGACATTACTCTATCGTCAATGTCGTCGCCGTCATTAAAGACGTAGAGGAAAATGAGACCTGTAGTCTTTGTCATAAAGTTGCATTTTATCCAGCCGCAACATTCTCGTTCCCGATTGATGGTGTTGGTGGACAATGGACCTTTTCTATCGGTCACAAACGGAACTAAAAATGCCATACTAAAAATTAACGTAGTCGGCATCGAGTATCGAACTATCGACAAATATTATTGTTTCAAACTCATGGTAGAATCACTTATAAGTAACCAAACCCGAATTTCGTTTCGCCGAAATTCGTTTATCGTTCGTGTAAAACTCGTGTATTTTTTACAGAAATAACAAGATAGTTTCAAGGAAAGATAAAAGATTATGTCCTTCCATGAAACGGTTTAGCTCTTAAGGTATAAGTGTGGACCAAAGTCGAAAGAGAAATAGCTGGTATTATACAAAGAAAACAATCAGTTATAAGGAACAGGCCTGCAGGCCACGACTGCCTTGTGCCTTCTTGTTCATCGCACAATCTTACACGTTGACGCAACAAAGCTGGTCCTTTCCTGTCGCTCAAGGAAAACTTTTTTTTTTGTAAAATTGGTACAAATTTCGTTCATAACGGTTATGGGGGTTTTACACGCAAAGGTGATGATGCAATGCATTTTAAATCTTACGCCATAAACTGAGGGTGCAATTTGGAGTGCATCAAGGTCGCGTTTGACATCAAGGTTTGTCAAAAATGTTTTGCCGTGGGAAAGCCATGCACAAATGGGCCGGCTCGACCGGAACGCTACCACGGTCTCACAGAAAACTGGCGTGAAACGGCATTGTGCTGAGTATCGCTCATTGAGTTACTTTACCGGTGGCCAAACTTCCCTAATCTATACCTATTCTCATTCCATATTCCCTTTCATAAAGGCCGGCATTATGAAAGGGAAAAAGGGGAACTTGCGACTCTTCGGATGTGACGAGTGTCAATGGGCGATGGTAGTTGCTTTCCATCAGGTTACCCGTATGCTAGCTTGCGCCCTAAATATCATAAAAAAAGGTTACAGACAGAAAGAAAACAATCAGATTTTAATTCGCATGTAACTGGTTATACCTAGTCCGGATAAAACCAAGTGAAACTGCTAGCTAAAGGCGCAGTTTTCATTGTAAATTTTACTGCTTGATGCGATAATATAAACAGCATTATACTGTACAATACGAATAATTTAATACATAATAAAATTGTATTTGTATTTTAATACACGTATCAATATTTTAATGAGGTAATCTGACTCCCCCTGGCACCGCGATTCGCGATTACGGTCAGACGCGAAATTAAAATCGTTCCCCGGAGACGTCGGCACGAACCGGCCGACCTGTCACGGCTCAAAATGTTAATAAATTACGGTAGTTTCGCGAGAGCTCCAAATATTAGTATTGAAATGTTTTTTTTATTTACCATTTATTTCAGGCAACAAGGCACATAATATAAATACCTTATAGACTAACATACATATGAAAATAATATACTTAAAACTACACTTTGTCGCGTGTTGCCGGCGACACGACGCGCACTTCATTCCGGAGTCTCCCCCGGAACCACACCAGTCGGTCAGAATTCCTCCACCTCGAGTTATTGACCTTGTGGCGAGAATGCAAACGCTCGATCTCAAGTGGAGTGACGTCTTCTTACTGATATAGTCCACGACGTCCTCGACCTCCATGAAACAGTGCAGGCAGGATATGTACAAGGGCGTCGCAGGGACCTCGCTCCTCAGACGCAGCTCTGGTGCATATGGCGCGGTGCCGCGGTGGTTGCGGGCAGCGGGCTTCCTCCTCTTCCTCTCCAGTGTGAAGCTCTCCTCATCGCACTTCCTGCTCTTGTCCTTGCCAGGTCGAGGAGACACCACCTTTATCTTTGCCATCTTAAATATATTTGGCAGTAATATGTAGAAACACTAGGTCCTCCTACTCCTTAGGTTTAATAAAAATGAACCCCTCTTAAAAAAAATGGAATTCAATTTGTTCTATTTTACCGACACTTTGTATAACCTTACGCAAAAGGATTAAAAATATTTTGTATAATGAGGGAAATTGAAAGAGAGCCAGTCGAGTTCCATGTAAGCCGTCATCTGTCGGCCGAGTTTGACATAACGCGACCAAGTTACTTAGATCCACGATCTGTATCTGTTTCAACTTCTCTGATAGTAAATACGACGAAAGAATCATCAGATTCACGCACCAATGCACGTAATGTAAGTTACGTTTTGGCAAAAAACAAAAATCCAATACAAAATACATCCAGTACAGCGGGGGCCGGGGCTGGGCTCCAATTGAATTATAAAGCTATTCCGTTTTATGGATAAAATTCGGCCTTTTATGGTTTCAGAATTAAGTTATAGATCAATTTTGATCCATAACGTAAAATAAAAACGTTTGCAGTTTACATGATTATAAGATTATTATAAGCTTATTATATTACGTTGTCCCGACGAACGTTTATTTCCGTTATAATAACCGCGGCTTCGAAATTCGAAAATCCCTAGAATAATTCCATACCATTCTTACAAGCCTACTTTGGACACGTGATGTTTTTGCAAAACCAAAAGAAGTATTTGATGTTACTTTACTTACTTCCTGTGCCAAAAATCAAGTCAATAGCTTGCTTTGTTAAGGCGTAAAGGAAGGACAAAGAAATATCTGAATCCGTATTTATATATACACAAAACAACAATATATGTTAACTTATCTACCATCTAGATAGAAATCGTAAAAAGCTGAAGAGTTTGTTTGTTTGATTATGTTTAAACGAATTAATCTCAGAAACTACAGACAAAAATGAAAAATTATGCGTTAGTTAGTCCATTTATTGAGGAAGGCTAAAGGCTATATAACATCACGCCACGACCAATAGGAGCCAAGTAATTAAAAAAAATGTAAAAACGGGATAATTTATACAGTTTCACACGGACGTAGTCGCGGGCAATAGTTTCTTTACTATATTCTGTAACTGTTTCAACGTTTTTTTTTAAATAAAGTTACCTCAATCTACAGCTATTTCTCATCATGAAACAAACCAAAGATTTAACATCAAAGTATTATTATGTTAACGTACCAGCGGTGAAATGCTTTCATCTCCGCATTTACCGACATGTCTTTTGAGTCGGTTGAATGTAAACAAGACTTAATTAATACACGTTACCGCGGCAGGATGTTGTTCAATTACCTCGATATTATGGTTATGGGTGTGTTTGTTATATAGTTCATTAATTTATATAGTCTTGCTAGAACATTCTAAGTCCTATATTAAATACTTAGATAAAAGTTTTCGGAATAGGCAATTAATTATTTGAGTTGTGAAGTGTTGTATTATTACATTTGTTCTAATAGATAGAATCCAATGTCACGTGTTAAACATTTGCCAATTGTACCGATCAAAAAACATTCTTGTTTAAATTAAATTTATATTCTCGCCAATTTTTCTAAGCCACCAAAAATATTATCAAAGATACATATTATTTCTCTTTATTACTCTATCGCCAATTATCATATAAAAAGTATTTTATCCTGATTACCGACAAAAATTCGAAAGAAGCCGCAGTTAGCTCGGAGGCATCGCCTGTTATAACAGGCGTCCCTGTATCGTATACGTCAAACTTATAGATTGATAACGCGCGATCCGTCATCGCAACACTTACAATTTATAAAATAACTTTTTGTAATATTATAAAAATAGTTTGGATAAAAAATGATAGCTAGTTTCTACCTCATTAGGGAATCGTAACGTTAGAGATAAGTATAGAAAATAAATTAATAACTAAATGAATCTCTATTGCATTTATCTCGATTTGAAGTCTATCGTCTTCGTTCTTGTTTAACGACCTCTGAGGCTTAGTTAGTAAGCGTGTTAGTTGCTTAAGCCTGGGGTCGCGGGTTCGAATCCCGCCGATGAAGCAAAACGTTTTTCAATGTTCCTACGTCTCGGATGTGCATTAAATATGTGTATCATTTCATAAAAATCGTAAATATGTGTATAGTATATTATTATTTTTTAACAAAAAATTTAAACCGACTTCCAAAGGAAAAAACTAAAATAGTACAAAACAAACTAAAAAGTAACATACTCTCGAAAAACATAACCTCCTTCCGGCGCATTCAGGTAATAATTAGGGTCTCACACACACGGGCTCTGGCTCAACGATTTTATTGATAGCTTATTAAAAATGAAAAGTCGACATTTTGGGGCACGTTTAACGAACCGACGTGCGTTTCTTTTGATTCAGATTTACGGCCGTATAAAGGGGAGTAATGGTTTCAATTAAACTGGGGGCAGGTAAGGGGGGCGAGGGGAGAGGGGCAGGGATAGCGTCAGTCAGGGGCTTGTATCAAATTACCTGATTTGCGAGAGAGTGAGTAGAGGAGACAGACGAACGAGGTGAGGAATTTTTGAGGGTGTGAAGTTTTTGGCTTCTTGATATATTGGTAATGGTTTATTCTTGAGTATTAAGAATATTATTGACCTAAAATAATAAAGTCAGACTGATAATATAAAGAAATTTAATTGTGTAAAATTATTAAAATTAATTATAATTGAATTTCTTTGAATGTCAACTTCTAACTTCATTTTCATCTATACTTATAATATAAATCTGAAGAGTATATCTGTTATTTTAAACTCAGTAATCTCAGGAACTACTGGTCAGAATTAATTTTTTTTTTTTTGTGTTCGTTAGTCCATATATATTAACCTATATATACCCTATAGGTTATGTACCAGTAACATCACGCTACGACCAAAAGGAGCCGAGCAGTAATAAAAAAATGTTGTAAAAAGGGATAATTTATAAAGTTACAACAGCTAGACTTTTATGTGTATGTTTAAATTTAAGTGTAAGGTTTTTTATGTTTACATATAAAAAGCTGTCGGGTCTTCTGGTTCGTAGGCAAAAAAACCAACGTCACCTCTGTCCGCTGTTCTGTGTCGGTCGGACGCGTTTATTTAGCGATTGGGTTTAAACCATTCGTTTGATATGTGACTGCGCGCTGTTAGATTTATACTGTAACGGGATATCGCCCGATACCAGCTTTGAAATATTATCCCGCTCCTTGGTACCGCATTTCAGTTCCCGAATCCTCTGATGAGTTGAAATAAAACATCAGTTTGAATGGCTAATTACATTTATATAATAATAATAATCTACGGACGCTTCACGTCAGTCTGGCCTCGTGCTAAGTACCCGAGGGACTTGTGTTACAGTTAACAGACAACGGAAATGTATTTAAAACTTTTATACTACACACATATTTAAGATTTTTGTTATATAATACACATATTTAATACACATCCAAGATCCGGGAACATTGAGAAACTTTTTGTTCCGTCGGCGGAATTGGAACACACGACCCCCGGCGTGAACTACCAAAGCGCTCAACCATTGCTCTATAGAGGTCGCCAACATTGAAATAGTTATAACCAGCTTTTAATAGTAACGGCCTGTTAGGCAACTTTCTGATATGCGTCATTTTTATCCGACTTCCAAAAACGAGGAGGTTATAGTACATAATGAATTCTCTACCGCTCTTAGTGACGTGGCATCAGACTCGTAACTCCCGAAGGTCTGTCAGGTAAACATCCAGTTTGTGTCAGTCTCTCAGTAAAGGTAAACACGTTATCTCGAAGGATTTACGGTAGAACGTAGTACAGCATACGCGTCTAAAATACATGCATATTTTTAATCCACTTCCAAAAAAAGAAGAGGTTTCTCAATTCGACCGTATATATATTCTTTTTTTTTGGTAACTAAAGTAGGTTGGTTTGCATGTTTAACAGTGTCCAAAAAAAGATAGACCATCTTTGTATCTGGACGCTATTAAATATTTGTGTGTTATCCAACAAAAAAACACATATAAGTCAATAATGCAGTATAATTCTTTAGATCATGAGGAATAATACTGCATTCATATTTAAAATCTGATTTTTTGTTAGGTAACACACAAATGCTTAACAGCGTCCATCTATGGAAATTACATAAGGAGTTCGTAATACCTTATATGTAATTTCCATAGAATTTGGGGATTTGACAAAGAAGCGAAAACCTTTAGGTCTTGGCGAAGCCCCCTGAAAGGCTTGGAGCTCGAGTGCCGTAATTGCTTCTTTTTCCTAAACTGTACTAAAATTCTAGAGGTTTTTTAAGCGTGTGTATATTTGTACGTTTGAGGCAGGTGGTATCCAAAGCTACCAAACCGATTATTTTTTTTTACCGTTAGAAAGCTAGTTTATTCGTGATTGTTATAGGGTTTTTTGTTTTGTTATCAAATTGATTAGTACATCCCTAAGCGGCCAACGAAGTGGGCACGGGACAGCTATGTTCTTTACAACAACAGTCGATACGCATAATTATTAGCATTTGTTCCCGTGGTGCTTCCCCTTTGTTCTTTGACTTTCGGTCATTGCAACTTTGTGCTGTCTCCCGCTTTGTTTTTGGGGAGGGAATTCTACTACTTCTTACTCCTCCTATCTTCTTCTGATTAATTTCGTTGCGGGTCCCAAGGCAGCTTTAGCAAGTCCCTCGGGCTCCCTG
>JAOTAV010084979.1:0-12046 GCA_026546445.1 Cyclargus thomasi | reverse complement strand
GAAGTATGCGTGAAAATATTTCTTTGTGATTTTTTTTATCGAGAAAATTGTAAGCTATCGTGTTTTCGCTACTACAGAAGCTCACAAATATAATGCAGTATCTGTCTTTACAAAATAAAATGATTCGTAGCTCATTATCAAGTGTGAAACGGAATTATGCTATAGTAAAATTTGCTTTTATCGCCCTCCATATATAAAATATATTATTGCCCGCGAATACGTCCGCGTTAAAGATAAATTATCCCGTTTTCACAACATTTTTTGATTACTGCTCGGCTCCTTTTAGTCGAAGCGAGATATTATACAGCCTTCCACGGCTAAAGGCTATAACTTCCTCGATAACCGGACTAACCAACATAAAAAGAATTTTTCAATTCCGGTCAGTAGTTCCTGAGATTAGCGTTGTTATTCAGCTTTTTCTATATACGAGTATGTATTATCACGCGAGCGGAAAACTTTTTACCCCTTTCAACGAGAGACACGTATTCGTATAAAAGCATGAAATTTCTCTCACTTATAGTTGACATGAAGGAGCAGCGTGGAATACCAATAATAATTTACAAAATTCTTTAATTTTGCATATTTTTAATATAGTAAACGCTACGCACACTACAATATTTTGACATGACACAATAATCATACACGAAAAGTCTGTGAATTTTCTGTTTAAAAAAAGTCTGTTTAACTGAGAATAGACAATTGTTTTCTATAGCTCCTCTACACAATGGATTTAAATATTTTTGATCGATTTTCGACCACAAAAGTCGAGCTCTTTTTAAGTATAGATCCAAATTATTGAGTGATCGAAGTGAACCCTCAGTATCCCACTGCCAGTATGCTTTTGTTGTACACTTTACGAAAAACTAGAAGAAAATTGGTTACATTAGTGTCATACAGATATGAAATGTGTACTACAGCGCCCTCTGGCGAGTCAGTAACGTGTCACCTACCTAAGAACATGTAGCGATTAAATTCAAATCCATCACTTGGAAATTCTTTGCGGTAAAAATTCTTTTTGAAATTCCTCTGCAAATTGTCCTAATCGTCAGTCAAAAATCAAGTTCTAATATCCTATTATTTGGTAGTATACTTAGGGCGTCAAGGACAAACAGACAAACAAGTACACTTTGCTATAAACAGATGGCGACATAATTCATCGTGTTGTCTATAATCGACTGGTAATTATTAATGTCACTGTCAACTACAATTATTGACTGTTGCCTGTAGGAGCTGGCGGCTGGTCACTAGTTAGTAATTCTACTAATGCGACAGCGAGTCATCAAAGGCACCTGAATGATTAATGATTAGGTAATTGTAGTGTATTGACTTACTGGGGTTTATAATAAATGATAATGAGTCCAGGTACTCTGAAGAGGTGTGGCTTGTACTTAAATGACACTGGTATTACCACAGAGTGGGGAGTCTATGGCGTCCCCAGTTTGCTACCACTCCAGAGGGGCTATTACCTCTTATTTCCAGACAGTTTACGCCTAAAACAAACTTTCATATATTTTGGTATTATAATCCATTATAGCCAGCCAGTCAACAGTCAACAGTCACGTGACATTTAACTTTCATCGGCATTGACACCTTATTGGTGTTTTCGTATTGAGACAACGCACGTGCCATCAACTGGATTGCTTTTACGTCAAAAACTGTCAAATAAATCCATTATTTTAACGCCAACTAATAGTAACTTTTTATGAATACACAACAAATACAAGACAAATTTATATTATTTTTTTATTTATCTTCTTTATTGTTATACACTGTTTTTTAGTCATATTGTTAAATAGTTTATTACTTTATTGGTTATTTTAGTGACTAGAATAATAAATATAGTAAAATAATTAGAATAAGCTAGATGTTTATGCTTATCTTGTTTTAGCTGTACTTTAACATTTATTATTCTCTCTCTCCAATTCAATTACATAATATCGATCGTAAAATTGTAAAAACTTTTGACTGAAGGAAAAAAGTACATGGTCATGAATAAATTAAAAAAAAAACTTTCCAACCGGATACAGTTAATTATCTGTCGTGTCACTAAAATAAAACTTTCGGAAATCATAATAATTACAATTTTATCGTAAGCTTAGTACTTACGAAGTATTTTCTGATATTATGAATTTAGCTAACATTAAACATTTATTTATTTATTTATTTATTTACTTCAATACACAAATATAGGACACATATTTTAAAAGTGACAATATGACATTGGCGTAAACATACATAAGTTATTAATAAACTAAACACAAGGATTACATTATGAAGTAAATGTGCTAAAGTAATAAGAGTTTAGTATTTGATGGCGTTACTTGAATGGAATCGGTTTGACAGCTAGTTTGTAAACTTGCTGGAACTTGGCTGGAAATAAGAGGTCGTGATAACCACCTGTACTAAGTTAATGAAAGAAAAAAAAATGGTGCTGACTTTTTTTATTATATTCAGTCAAATGCAACAAAAAAACAAGGTTCAGAGCTACCTGTTAGAGCGTCCGTAGCCTAGTGAGTAAGACCTTTGGTTCGCACTCGAGAGGGTGCAGGTTCGAACCCCGGTAGAGGCGTTCTAATGAGACATTTTCCGATCTCAAGTACGTAATACGGATGCTCATTGCCGTGGTAGAGCCATGCTTCGGTACGAATGGGCCGGCTCGACCGAAGTGATAGCACGGCCTTACAGAAAGCTGGCATGAACCGGAAATGTACTATGTTTCGTTCAATGAGTGAGTTTACCGGTGGCCCAACTCCCCTAACGAGTTACGAGTATCCATGGGCGACGGCAGTTGCTTTCCATCAGGTAACCCGTCCGCTCGCTTGCTCCCTTAATATTATAAAAAAAGCAAACTGGCATGTGCCAAAATTCGTTTATCGCGCAAAAAACGTACGTACGTAATTTTTATGGGATGCAGCAAAATCAGATCAATAGTTTAGGCGTAAAGAGATGACACACAGACGAACATACAGACAAACTTTCGCATATATAATATTAGCACCACTTGCGCGTGCACACTCAGGTAACTTATGAGTTTTTATTTCGAGGTATAAAAATATGGTATTTACGTTTTCTCTTTTGTAATAAAATTTATAAAAATCAAGTATATAAAGCTAATCAATATTCGCTGACGCATCAAAAATTCACGCTTATAAGTAAACTTAACAAGAGCCACTTTCATCATTCAATAGGTGAGTGTTCCTTTGTATTCACCCCACGGCGTAGGGTCGCGTGTTACAGACACCGGGATCAGAGGATCGTTGCGTGTTGGTCGTGTTGGCGCCCCACCGACCGGTACACTTCCCAATAGGTGTTTTAGTGGATTAAGGCCGCGTTATCGTTAGATCATACATCTAAGGGTTAAATCAATGTTGGTCTGACCTTTGTTGTATTTAAAAATATTGTGGTTTTCTTCTTAACTAGTTCGGGTTTCTGTTACCAAAATATTTTTGCTTAATTTAGCGGCTTCTTAATACAACTCCGGAGAAAAGGCGGTTATCTACTTTAAAAGTTATAAAAGTAATATGACATCAGTATAAGAGGCATGCTTCGGAACGAATAGGCTGGATCAACCGCAGTGATACCATGGCCTCACAGATAACTGGCGTGAAACGGCGTTGTGCTGTGTTTCGTTCAGCGAGTGAGTTGACCGGTGGCCCAACATCCCTAATTCTCCTATCTCTATTCCCTACTTTCTCATTAAGGCCGGCAACGCACTTGTGACATCCGAAGAGTCGCAAGTGTGTTACCGGCATTTATGAGGGAATCGGGAATGGGATTAGGGAAGTTGAGCCACCGGTGAACGAAACACAGCACAACGCCGTTACACGCCAGTTTTCTGTGAGGCCGTGGCATCGCTCCAGTCGAGCCGGCCCATTCGTGGCAAAGCATGGCTCTCCCACGGCAGACTAGTGAGGCTGCCGTGGGAGTGGGAGACCTGAGTGAGGGCGTGAGGGAGTGCCCTCACTCAGCTCTCCCACTTTGTGGTGATAGGCTATACTGTTATGTTCTCCGTGATGTTGCACATTCGCAGTTCCCGACGCCTGCAACTTTTATTCAACCACACAATTCTGCTATCCTCAAGCTAAAATGCCGCTATGTACAAAAAGTACTTTCTGAGTTATGAGCAAAAAACGCCGCAGTTTTTCTATGGGCTTGGTACTTCATAACGGCAATGTTCATTTTAATAACTCGATGACTATAAAAGCTACAAAAATTTTGGTAATACACGTCGATAGAGCTTTTTCTTGTAATTATGATGGCATCAAAATGTCAAAACTGACTAGATGTTGGTTAACGGCATTTAAGCTCGAAGACGGGAGATATTTAGCTCTAACACCTACAATGTAATTGTTTCAATGAGCCGTTTAGACTTTATTTAGTAACATCACCGACCTCCGTGTCAGAGGTGGTGACCACTGTCAGACGCCGCGCCGGCTCTGACGTGACGCGTGACACGTGACGTGACGTATGTACGACGAGACACCGCATGTCTCATTGAATCAAGAAGTGATAAGTGGAAAACATATCAACGCATAATTAAAAGTTTTTGTCGATGCAGGCAACAGGTTCTTGTGAATTAAGATCACGACACAAGTATATATATACATACCTCATTAAATATATTTTAATATTATCAGTGGCGTAACTATACCGTTCGAGGCCCGTGGCAAATTCGTATTCGTTACAATATATCAATCTAATAAAAAAACAAGTCAAGCGATTATTGGAAAAAATAATCGCTTGCCACTTGTCTAGGGGGGTTGATCGGGGGCCCCTTGCGGCTATATAACCATGTAGTTACGCCACTGAATATTATCTAGGGCCTCTTTCTCCGCTTCCAGTTAAGTATGGAATAGGCTATCCATGACTTTTTTGACAGATTCTTCATACATAATCTGTAAAAAAAGTAGTGTATATCTCACAATTATAGGGAAGCGGTCAGACCCTAAGATGTATCATTTATATCCAAGACCAATACTAATATTGTGGATGCGAAAGTGTGTTCGTCTGTTACCCCTTAACGCCCAAACCGCTGGTCCGATTTTGCTGAAATTCGGTAAGGAGATACCTTGAGTCCCGGAAAAGAATATGGAATGCTTTTCATCCCGGAAATGTAGGGTTCCTGCGCGGAGAACTAATTTGCGGAGTTGCGGGTATAATCTAGTAGCATAAAATGTTATGGGAATATATTTACTTAGAACGCGTAAACAATCAGCAATCTAGTAGCTCTACAATGAGTTTGAAGCAATAGAATTTGTCGACACTCGGTAACTACGTAAATTTTTAGTATGGCAATTTTAGTTCCACAAGTGACCGCTAGGCGCTGTAAAATTTTCTAAATTTACGCAGTCGCTTTCGAGTATCGACAAATATTATTACTTGAAACTCATGGTAGAGCCACAGTACGATCCTATTGGACTTACTGCATACACTAGAAGTTATGAATAATATATTAGGCACTAGTTGGTGCCCGCACTTCGTTGCGCAAAAATTTGTATATCACGCGGGAACCGTACATTCTCCCGTGATAAAAATTATCCTATATGTTGCCTAGACGTAATAGCTATTAAACAAAAAAAGATTTATTCAAATCCGTCCAGCAGTTCCTGAGATTAGCGCTTACAAACTGACAAACAGATTAACAGACTACTTTTTTGTCGATGTGTTCTGTTACTTTTCCTTAGCACCCATACATTGATTATTTTGTAAAAATATTAAATGTACAGACAGTCCAATTCTACTGTTTTATTATATGTATAGATATATAGATGATGTGGTTGCTGGTCAGTCGGTAGGTCGGGTTATGTGGGGTCCGTCCGCGGTCGGAGTGCGGAGTCAGCTGGACCGCCGATCGTTATCAGCTGACGCGTGACGTCACGACACGGACAGTTAACACGTAAATAACCGACAAGTACGTACCGTCGGCAGCATTCATACTAGACACTAGATTATTAAACACTTAGAAATTAAGCGTTGTAACTTAATTGCGCTATACGAAGATGAGTATCTGTATATTAAAGCGTATACTTCTTTATGCTAAGCAAAGAAGAATATCTCTATACACTGCGCGGTGTGAACTTTTTAAACGACTTCCAAAAGGGAGGACGTTTCTCAATTCGACCGTATTTACGTTCTTTTTAGGGATTTTAACGATTATTCAATAGAGAGTATTCAATTGAGAGTCTTTTTAAAACCAAAATCCATTTCGTTTCTAAAGCTTAAAACAGTGTGCTGAGTAGAGCACTCCAACAAAATGTAACCATACATTTAATGCATGTGTCGAATCATGTGTAAGTTACATAGTAAGGGCTTGTTTCGACGCTTACAGATAGTCTATCCACAACTTAATTTGACAGATGTTGTATGGAGAATCTGCCAAAAAAGTTTTGGATAGCCTAACAGAAACTTTATCAGTAGGCGATGAAACAGGCCCTAAGCCTTGACATTGGGTAGCCAATATGCGGTGTCAGCGTGGCTATTTGATAGAGTCGTGATTCTGCCTGCCTTATCCAAGATGAAAATGAAACAAAACGTGTATACTTTATGTATATATTAATACGCGAGCGGAAAACTTGGTATCCATTTTTACAAAAGACGCGTAGAATTAAAAGCATGAAATTTCTCCCAATTATAGTTTATATGGATGAGGGGCGAGGAATACCAATATTATTCTAAAATATGATTTAATTTTGGATATTTTTAATTAAAAGAATGCTATGCACACTTTAATACGCACACTTCAATATTTTGACATGACACGATAATCATACACAAAATACTCTTCTGTTTACGGTTGAAGTCTGTGTTTTGATTTTTTTATTTCACTCGAGTGAAGTCACGAGACCCTTATGCCAAAGTCTGTGTGTGATTGAATAGAGTACGGATTATACTTTTTTATAGCTCCTCCACACGATGGATTTAAATATTTATGGTCGAATTTTGACCACAGGGCGACCTCTAGTATATAATTAATATATAAAAAATATTGCTGTCGGTACATGTGACGTTGTGTGTTATCTAGCAGTGATTGGCTCTCGAGCGTGTCAGATCACTCAACGGCTTCAGATACCCCACTGCAGATAAACGCTCAGCACCACCACATCACATCACCTAACTTGCATCATACTAACCAAATGTATTTATTTATGCGACGGCACCCGCAACTCCCTAACGAGACGATTCGTTGATCGTACGAAAACCGTACTTTTTCTGGTTTGCTACTTCCTTCCGAGATTCGAAATATCATGCGAAATTTCAGCCAAATCGGAACAGTGCAGCGTTTTAGGCCTGAAGACCCCTTGAGCATTCAAAAATTATGAAATATGTATCAATGGTTGAATTATGTTCGTAAAACAATATAAAACATTTTGAATAGGTCTGTAGCAAATAGTTCAAAAAGTTTTTAAATTTTAGGGTTCCGTACCCAAAGATTAAAAACGGGACCCTATTACTAAGACTTCGATGTCTGTCCGTCTGTCTGTCTCCAGGCTGTATCTCAAGAACGGTAATAGCTAGACAGTTGAAATTTTCAAAGAATATGTATTTCTGTTGCCGCTAAAACAACTAATACTAAAAACAAAACAAAATATTTAAACGTGACTCTGGTACAACAAAAACAAATATATTTTTTCTATTTCCTTCCTTAATAATAGATTAAATTAAGACTTTCAGAAATACGTTTTGTCAATTTTTTACTTTGTACTGATACCAGTACAAATCAAAAAATTGGCAAAACGAACCTTTTGTGCGTGAGTCCTACTCGCACTTGGCCGATTTATTATGTATAATATGGACATTTTTTAAATTAAAGGGTTAATACAACTTGGTTTGTAAATACGTTAAAATACAATTGACAGGATTGGTTAATAAGGTCTATTGTTTAAAATATAAATATTTGTATTTTTATACACAAAGAGCTCCTTAACTTCGTATTACTATCTTATTTGGTAATTAAAATTTCGTGGCTAAAAGTAATTTAATCGATTCTTGGAGTTTTAACAAAATAAAAAAAAAAGTACGGATAAACCTAAAATTTAGTTTAATATAAAATTAGGTACTAATTTAATTAGCTTTTTGAAGTTTTAACAAAATCACCAACCCCCCTTCCTCTGCTACGACCCCTACGAGGGTAACCTCGTAGCAAAATTCGTAGTATAAATAAAAAACACTTATTCTTTATAACTAAACACTTAAACTTAATATTTTTAAACAGTGTTTAACTAATCAAGATTCACTGTCCCTTTCTGTCCTGTGACGTTTTCACTTCAGTATTCCAGAAAAGGTCAGGAAATCTTGATTAGTTAAACACTGTTTAATTTTTTTTTATGATGAAGGAAGTAAATTAATAATTTTACCCACAATTTTTTACCTATATTTATTGTAAGTTAATAAACAGGTTTTCACTTTACTAAAAAAACCAATTTACAGCAGAATTGTTAAGTTCTTTTAATATATTTCAGTTTCCCATTTATGCAAAATTCGGTAGTTTGTTACTTTAATGTTATCGTTACTTATCTGCTTTCTTGATTGTTGCTCTTCAGTTTTAAGTTTTTCGATCTGTCTCTCTCTTGCATTTTAGCGACATCTTACAACTTATAACTTACAATGCATCTATTATTATCATGGTAATAATTTAAAAGTATTAGCAGCGTCACAAAACAATCCTGCACCTTTTATTTTTGGCTTACACAAATAAAATGCAGTTTTCTTGCACTCCTTTTGAGCGTCCGTAGCCTTGTTGGTAAGACCTTTGGTTCGCACTCGAGTACATAATACCGATGCTCGTTGCCGTGAGAGAGCCTTGCTTCGGCACTAATGGGCCGGCTCGACCGGAGTGATACCACGGTCGCACAGAAAACTGGCGTGAAACGGCATTGTGCTATGTTTCGTTCAGTGATTGAGTTTACCGTGGCCTTACTTTCTTAATCCCCTATCCCTGTTTCCTCATAAAGGCCGGTAACGCACTTGCGGCTCTTCGGATGTCACGAGTGTCCATGGGCGACGGCAATTGCTTTCCATTTGGTTACCCGTCTGCTCGCTTGCCCCCTAAATATCATAAGAAAAACTCTTTTTATATTTGAACCAAATATATTTTAATTAAATAATTTATATTAACCAATTTATTTTCAAGAACTTTTTTAAAAAATATTATTTCAATGTTGAAAATTAGAATGTGCACATCGTGTGTTGCATCCAACTTGTAATAAAGGGTATGTTACATACATCTTAATTTTCCGACAGTATGATCTGCCGCCCTAAAAAGGTCACTTCGCAATATTGCTAACAGCAAATCATTTTGTCATTTTTCTTGTAAATAACTACTAATTTAGCAAAACAGTGATTTCACAATCAATTTAAATTGATTTTAAAGTAACTATTTTATTAAAATAATTCGATTTTTGAACAAAATGTACTAAAACGAATTGTAGAGCAATTCCTTTGCAATATTGCTTTTACGACCATTTTAGGTCCCCTGGTGCCCACCCAGTATGATCTGGTGCCCACCCAAGAATGATCTGGTGAATACTTTTATGCCGGAAAAATGAATGGTCCCCGCGTGATAGACAATTTTGACAAGTTACTAAGCTTAAGTAAAAAGGGGCTCAGCCAGAAAAATGGGTCTAGGTACGCAAACGTTTGTTGCCAACACAGAACAACGTCTGTCGGGTCAGCGAGTAATAGGTAAACGCAGCGAGAAGAGTGCACTGAGGCGTTTTACGAATGCAAAACAAAGTATGTTTAAACTGGGTGTTGTAATGGCCCCTCGGGTACCGGTCGTTTCACGGGCGGCGGTCACCAACTAGTTTACAAAGAGAAATTAATTACAAACTAACGAATTAATTATAAAATTATAACGCGCACTTCAATTTGTAAATTCATTTCATACTTCTTTGTATTATGTTTGGATTTTGTTTACTGTCGCCAGTCGCATGTTATATCGTACCCATGTATAAACAGAGAAAATCTACTTATTTATGGTTATTATTATTATTTTTTAACAAAAAATTAAAACCGACTTCCAAAGGAAAAAACTAAAATAGTACAAAAGAAACTAAAAAGTATTAAAAATTTTGAAAATCGGTTCACAAACGCCGGAGCTATGAGTAAACATACATAAAAATAATAATAATAAAAAAATATATATACACAGCCGAACATATAACCTCCTCGTTTTTGCAGGTCGGTTAAAAAGTTCACCTCTTTCTTTCATTTCCTAATTTCTATAGAATATTATATGTTATAAGTTTATAATAATTCAGTGTATTTTTAAAGTTTCTAAATCCTTGAACCCAAAAACTTTCAGATGCAACTAGGCACGGAGAGATTCTATCGATATCGACGGTCACAAAACCCGGGAATTCCCGTTTTTTTAGGTTTATAAATCTTATTTGTTACGCCTTCTGTGAATAATATATTCAGATTATAATGAAATAATTTTCAAGGAATGTAGAATGAATGTTGCTCTAATCGTTTGCGCAACAAATTAAGTCAATCTCGCGGAAACACTTGCTAATAAGAACACTGCCGTAATCTCCATAAGACAACTTTCTTACTTAATATGAATAACATTATTATTAAGACAGTCATTTATAATTATTCGGTGTTCGTTAATATTTGAACCTATAAGGATTATATGACTTTTAAATACTAATATAGTTTTTTGATTAGCTGTAGTCGATGTTAAATTTAGTGATAAAGACGTGTTACAAGCTTATAATATCAAACTTACCGGTAGGTTTGGGGACATTCCTTTTGACCTGCATCCATTTGTACGTTGGCACTGTGGAGTGTGAGGTGTGGGGTTGGTGGTGGTGCAGGTCCCCGTCCCGGGGAAATTCCCGCAGCCCCCCGAATTCGTCCTTGGGTGAGTAGGGATCGAAGTCGCTGCCCATGGGTAGCGGCGAGCCCGCACCGTACTGCATACTCGACTCGTCCATGAAGTGCATGTTGTACTTGGACTCCAAATAGTGGTTGTCCAGCTTCTGGTCGGGGAGGTGCATCTCCTCCGGTCGAGGGATCTCCTCCCTGTGTTTGAAGGCATCGTGCGGCGGAGGTGCAGGGGGTGCGGTGTAGGCGGGGTGCTGGTGTAGCTCGCCGTAGTCAAGGTTGGTGTAGCACAGGCCAGCATCAGTGCTGATGACGGGCGCGGGGTCCGGCGCGCCGTGCAGCAGCGGCTCGTAGTACGGCCCCGCCTCGTAGTAGCCCTCAGGGTACCCCTCGTACGGCTGGTAGCCCGCCTGGTAGTACTCGGCGTTGTAACCGTTCTGTTGATTGTTGTACATCCCGATGTCCATAGTCATCATGTTGGGAGCGTCGATAGCTACGCGCACATCACTAGGCCGCGGTCGCGTCGCGCCGCAACGTCCGCGCGGCAGGTGCACCGGCCGACACTGACTCGAACACGTAATTTTTAGCCGTGCCTAATCTCTCGCCGTCTCTGTCTCGCGCGCGCGTAAATCGAGGCGATACCGATTATATTATGGGGCGATAAAATTAAGATAAAACGTTGAATTTTTAAAACTCTCGCAAAAATGGACTGGGAATATTTGCCCGCGGTGTCGCGACGGAGTGGAGGGTGTCGTTTTGTGTCTGTGCGGCATTTCTCGCGAATGGGCGGAGCCCACGCGGCGGGGCCGCAAGGGAGGGCCGGCCAATAGAGGCCGTGTGCGAGCCGCGACGCTCTGCATTGGCCGGTGGAGATAATGCCGCGAATCTCGGAGGCTGGGTGCACTCGTATATTTTTTGTGTACTGAATGGTCTGTATATTTCCTGGGAACGATTTAATTTAACGTGAATTGATTTGAAGGTGTGAACGTGTTATTCAGTATTATTTATTGTTTGTGTCGACTGTCAACTAGTAGCTGGTCTCGGGCTGTTCCCGGCATGCAGTTGCCATCTTTTTGTGAAAGTCATTTATATGTATGGATATTTTGTACAAAATACGACATTGCAAATAATTATAACTAAGAATAATTTTTGTTATATTTTGTATAAGGAACGATGGGATTGACATCGTCATTTTTTGTGCGTAAATCCCTTTAACTAA
>JAOTAV010084968.1:0-12049 GCA_026546445.1 Cyclargus thomasi | reverse complement strand
AGACAACGGAAATATATTTAATACTTTTATACTATACACATATTTAAGATTTTTATTATATTATACACATATTTAATATACATCCATGACCCAGGAACATTGAAAAACTTTCATCCGTCGGCGGGACTAGCGCGTCTGTGAGCTACCATGGTGCTCAACCACTGCGCCACAGAGGTCGTCAAATATTGTATAACCTTACATAAAATGTATTACGTGATGCTGGCCAATTATGTTAGGAAATTGTTTCCTTAAATATCATATAAACCTCCCTGTATAAAGTTTTTAATTATATTCGTAATATTCAGAGGGTTTGTCGTTCCACTCATGAGATCCTCCTCAAGTAACGTTAAATTACAATATGGCGGGTGTTCGGTAAACAGGCTAAGCCACGTTTGATTGAGTTATGAGGTGTGGTCACGTGCGGGACGGAGCACCCCGTAACACCACGTAACACTACGTAATACCACGTACACTGCATATTACACGATATTAAATTATATAACTTTTTAATTAAATGGAAATTTAACTACGCCCCTATGTTCTCCTTGTCAATATAACGCGTTTTAAAATTAAATTTTCGTAGTTTGAATTTTACCGACCATTAACCAGAAAATAAGTTTTTAAGGATTAAGATTACGTTGAGTAAGTGTGAATTCCTGAAGTCTAAGACTTGAATACGAGTCGTATAGTTCACAAACTATTGTTATATATTTTGGCAGTTTGGCATATTATCAACAATAAGAAAAACTTAACATCCGTTGGAAATGTCTGAACCTCCCTTTTCATCAGATCTAGGCAATAATTTATCCAATCATTATCTAAATTCTGGATAAGGACATTTTTAACTTTTTATTATGTCAAAATATACGATTCTCTTGTTTCGAGGTAAATTTATGTAAACAAAGTATTCAGAACTTGAAAATATCTAATATTAATAAGAACGTTTCCTTTTTAACAGATATTGGAAGAAATAGCAAAACAAGCCATACACGAGCAGCAATATAAAACAACGAGGTTTTGTATTTTGACCCTCTGCGAAGGATCGCAAGTTGAGTCAGCAGGTGTGAGACTGTCGACCGGTCACACCCCCGATTCTACTATGTTAAAGCCATCATAAGTGCTGCTTTGTTTCTTGTTCAATACAACCAATATAATAGTTAGCTGTTACTGTGTCTTTGACCGTATGGAACTGGGACATTAAAAAAATAGTGCGGATTTTATAACCCTTTTTGTTCTAAATAAACACTTTATTCAGGATAAAAAGTATCCTGTGATATATTTAAGCTTCTAACTCCATTAATATAAAGTATTTGTTTTAATGTACTCAAGCCCAAAGAACTAATGTGTGACTAGAGAACTCCTACAAATACCTTCCTAAATCCTCAACATCTGTCACATATTATCATCGAGACGTCCAGTCAACTTATGTGGTAAAATCATCAAACGCGTTTTCGATGGTCAGTTCTCCAAAAATTAGTCGTTGAAATGTTTCTTTGATGAAGGTGAGTTAAAGTTTTGTTTTTTTTCGAAATGGAGCGAATGGAACTAGAAACGACGTGGTATTAATATCTTTTATATAAAAATAAGTCATGATTTCCTTCTTGACGCTATAACTCTAGAACGCAGAAACCGATTTTAACGCTTGTGCAAAGAAAATTCAGAAAAAAAATTAAGCGAAATGCAGGGAAGCAGCAATCAATGTGGACGAAGTCGCAGGCAATAGCTAGTATTAAAGCTAGTATAGGTATTAAAAAGCAGAATAGGGGTACGTGTATTCCCAAATGTTGGAGTATTCCCAAATTACTGTGACACGTGCACAGAAACCGATATCACGTGATAGCGAGTGTGTACCCTAATAATGTTATGAATGTAAAAGTTGTAAAAAAACGTACCTGAGAAACTCCAACAATCGCTGACCCATTTCTGGATTTGAAAATGGAACGTTCTGATTGCAATAGCGACCTAAAATATTCGGATGAGCGAGATGTTTTCAAACTGGTGATGAGCTACTAGGTAGGTACCGTCGCTTATCACGACTTACAATATCAGAGTGTGAGTGTCTTACGCCGGTTCTTCTCGCACGGCTAGTTCCCGAACCGGTGGTAGGCAACATGTAGGCTAGGGATTGCAGTACCGTGGTTTCGGGGATGGTGGTCGTGGCCCCGTGGCGTGGTTGGATATTGGGTTTACTATATGGGCTCGTACACATTGCATTGAATTCTCCAGAGTCTGAAGCTTAACTTACATCACTGTAATGTGTTTTGCTTATTAATATAATTTTAATTTAAAAATAAAATTAAAATGTTACAAAGTGCCTTAATTGCGGTGCCCCCAGTCTCTTTTGAAATTTTATGTAGTGTGATATGCTTTTATTGTAATGAACCTAGTGACTGATAAATATTGGCGTTGTTGGACTTATGGGATATACGATAACCACAATCCGACGGGATTGTGGTTATCGTCCACGGAGGTGCGAGATCTCGCGGCGCGGGGTTGCAATCTCTAAATTTGACATTCTGAAAACATTTAATTCGAATTTACTGAGAAATTAATGACTTTGATTTTGAGAAGCAGAAAACCATTGAGGTAAATACTATAGAGTGGACGCTGCACTGGAAATGGCATGTCACGCTCCACTGCGGCGTGCACGCAGCAGTGCTCTCAGTCGTACTCTAGCTTTCCGCACACTAGCGCATTTAATGTTCGATAAAATAAGTCACGGAAAATGCCTCTTTGTGTGTTGAGACACTGCAAGAATAGTTCAAGTAACACGGGAAAGTGTAAAGGATTTTTTTTCGATAGATTTTCTTATTTAGTTGTTTAAATGAATTCGAACATTCACTTACTTCGCGTCTTTTTACAGTTTTGTCATAGAGTAAGTAAAGAAGTAAAGAAATCAAAGATGAATGATACATTTGCATTTTTGTTATAATTAGCGTACATCTTTATTACTGTATAAAAAATATTAGTTAATTTTAATAAATTTAACGTAGCTAGTAAATGATAAATTATAAATTTTACCTATTATAAACAATAAAACGTTGGATTATTTGTGTATTTTTATTTTTTTCTTAGGTATTCTTAAAAACATAATGTTCCGAAGAATATTGTATTTTGAGGCGATTTTAGAAATTCACGCAGGCGAAGCCGCAGTCAAAGCTATTTATAAATATATGCTTACGTGCTAACATGAAGTGCATCGAAAAGTCTTCATATACATGTTTGTATAATTGAATTGTATATAATGGGGGAAATCGAAAGAGAGCCAGTTGACGGCCCTACGTCATTTGGTCGGGATATGTCAATTTCTATGTAGGCCGTAATCTGTCGGCTGAGTTTGACACTACCCGACCAAATTACTTAGATCCACAATCTGTATCTTTTTCAACTTCTCTGATTGCATATCTGCCCGACGGCCACAATCTCTGTATACTCTACCTCTATTCCATTGTAATAGTTGTACCATTTGAGATATTTAGTGAAGGTCGGATAACGGCAGCCCGTTCCGTATGTTATCTGTTCCGTAGTTCAACGGAATATAGGAAAATATCAAATTCGGGGGAAGTACTCCGAAACTGTTTTGAGACGAAAACGAACGAATCGTAAGGCCGCGACTTTCTCTAACTAACGTAAGGCAGCCCCTACACCAAAAATATCATTGATGTAAATAACATTCTATTGTTCAATATGATTAAAAGACGCTTTGAATTCCAACGATAAATTATAATTTATATTTCCAAATAATACGAACTGCTCGAAGTTATTACGTTCAGCCGGAGAATAGTTATTGATCCCATGTACTACTCATTAATATGAAAAATAATTCAGACAGACTGAAAAATATTGACCAATATTGACCCTACACGATGCAATATAAAAATACGGTGTAATAAAAATTAAACTTGCTCTAAACTTTTCTTCATTCATTGAGCAATCCTCGATATTAACTTATTATTGACTAGCGTTGCGTAAAAATGTATATTACGAGGGAACCGTACATTTTACCGTGATAAAAAGTATCCTATATGTTACCCGGACCTAATAGCTATAAAACAAAAAAATATTTATTCAAATCCATCCAGTAGTTCCTGAGATTAGCGCGTACAAACAGACAACTTTTTATTCTTGATATGGGTTCTATTATTGTTTCTTAGCATAGATAATTTTCAAAAATATTAAATGTCCAATTTTACTGTTTTATTATTTGTATAGAATAGATCATCTAGTTGATCAATTTTATAGGCGCCTTAAATGACGTTATGAGAGTAGGACGACAGCATGGCCGTTTGAGAGTAGGTTCGTACTCCAGATTTATGAAAAAGTCAGTTCTATGAAACTAAAGTGTCCAGTACGTCGCGTGGTGCTATCATTTGGTTCCATTTTTATTTTTATCTGGCTCTTGTCTGTGGCTTCGCTCGCGTTAAGAAGTATTTTCATTCAAACTTTCATCTAAAACGGTATCATCTTGGGGGTAGAATTTGTCGAAATCCTTTCTTATCCGGCGTCATAAGCCTATATATTTCAGTATCGACGGCTAAGGTATGAACACAACAACACAAATGGAGAACGCACATCTCTCAGAACAGCAAAAATCGAAATTATTTTCTTTTTGAATTTGACAGCATCAACAGTGGCAAGTGGGCGAGGTTCCATGAGGTGTCGAACTCTAAAACTCCTTTCCTTCGTCGCGTTAAACGCGTTCGGTTCATAGGTGTGCGTTCACCATAAATATAGCACCACCAAATAACGTTGGTCTGCTCTCTGTCGGCAAATCAATTTCTCTCGTAGGAGCTTCCAAGACGCTCAAGCCTACAAAGGGGAAGGAATTAAGATTAATAGATATTTGCATACAAATACAAGATCAGCCTTAAGTGCGGGGCAAATTGAACCGCAGTTCATAATTGATACAGTAGCAGCCTCAAAGGATCAGCAGGTGGCGAGATAACTCAGTTATACATTATAATTGGTATTATAAAGGGAAAATGTTTGTTTGTCTTTTTTTGCTCTAAAACAACTGCTCAAATAAACAGAGAACCGTGCGGTAACCGAGTGCGTGTTAAAAGGAACTTAGGGTCAATAAACACCGTAATGTGACGCATCGAAACGTTTAGATGTTATGCTTCGGCACGAGTGGACCGGCTCGACTGGACGAATATTACGGCTTCACAGAAAAATGTTGTGAAACTGCGTTGCGCTGTTTTTCGTCCAGTGAGTTTACCGGAGGTCAAATTAACTCCTTATTAGGAAATAATTCCCAAAGGTTATTCTTCCATTAAAAAGGCCGGCAATGAACTTGTAACCCTTCTGATCTTATAAGTGACCATGGGTGATAGCAGTAGCTCATCTGCTCGCTTACCCTCAAATAAAAAAAGATATAACACAAAATATTTAGAATACTTCTTATCTAATCTGGGGCTGTAAAGGTACAGTTAGGGAATTTAGTGGTGAAAAATACCTTTACTTTACACGGCGCTCGTTGGAAGCACAATCAATTTATGAGGCGATTATACGGCGAAATTAAGGAGAGATAGCGGAGCTACGCGCGTCTGGAGACGATGGACGGCCGAGATAACCGAATGTGAATCACGTCCACATTACGATACTCAGACGCTGGGTTAGCACCAAATGGTGAAACATGGAAAATATACCTTTACGTAATATACAAAAAATGTTTTTTGCAATGAGGTGATAGAGAAAAAAAATGGAACGAATAATATATTTTTATTTAGATGGTTATCATTACCATCCCAGTAAGCTGAGTTAGATTGATGTTATTATTATAAAATTATATAGTTTTCTTCTTTATGTTAGATGATAAATGGTTAAAATTGTAAAAGTTTACAGGTAGGCATTAATGTAGCGCCCATATTTTCAATATCTTTCTTCTTTTTCGATCAAATTAAACGAAGCCCATGTGCAAAGAAATCCTAGCACCTCCTAAACTTTAAGGCCCGCATTAATAGTCAACGCTTAAAACTTAAGAGCATGATCAAAAATTTTGAGATGCTGTTTACATTCAAAAAAAGACTTTTATAAATGACAACAGCATCTCAAAATGTTTTGATTGTGCTCTTTGCATTAAGAACTGGCTATAATTACGGGCCTAAGCCTCCGATGCTCTAAGCCTTCTCAGAGAGCTGCATTGCATACCCAGCACTGCAAAATAAAGCCGCCCTCGACTAGAAGCATCTGATATGGTATGGTAGTTGTAAAAGAAGAATGTAGAAGAATATAAAGCGTTGTAAAATGGCGAATTCGCTCCTATCATGTCGTTGAGTCTGTACTCCCCTTCCTTCAGTAGCCCTAATAATGAATTTCAGGTATCCGGGGGTACGCACCGCGGTAATACTATTTGTTCCGCCCGTGAATTGTATCTCTCACAATTAATCTTCCTCAAGGCGCCTGTTAACATGTTTTAATATTTTCTTTGTTCTATTTTTTCTGCTAATTGGACCGTAAAATGTGTTTACCCTGTCTCGTCTTTTGGAAAACATTATTAACGTAACATTATTATTTGACATTATGATTCTCTTTCTCTTGGAAAATAATAAGCCAGTGGGAAACTAAGATTTATTTAGTTGATTACATATTGCTTATTAAATGCACATATTATACTCATACGTAGATTACGTCTTAATAGCAGGATCGCCAAGATGCAAGCCGCAGTCTATCTGATGACTGCTGCCAGTGATACAACTGGCTTCGTCACTAGCCAAAAAACACACAAGTTTTGCCACATCTCCGCTCTTCGCCAGCTTCCTTAGAGGCATCGCAGCTTCCATTCCCGCATACATTTTGTCGTTCACATCTTCGCTGACACCGTTTCTAGTGAAAAGATTAGTATTCACGGGGCCTGGGTTGACAGAATTCACTCTCACCCCCTTGGGAGCCAAGTCCAGAGCGACACACTTGGTCAGCATATCAATGGCCGCTTTTGTCATGCAGTATGGCATCATGGCTGGAATCGCTTGTTTGGATAGAACACTAGAGATGTTGACGATGTTACCTTTGGATTCCAGCAGGTAGGGGATGGCCTTTTGAGTCAACAAATAGGTACCTCGAACATTGGTCGCCATCATCAGATCAAAGCTCGCAATATCGTCGAGCACGCCCGCCAATATAAGTATGCCAGCGTTGTTGACCAAAACGTCGATTTTTCCATAACGGTCTGCAGTTTCTGTGATAATTCTTATTACGTCTTCTTCGATGGATATATCGGCAATTATAGTGAGAGGTTTCTTGCCGGAGGTATCTTCACACTGTTTGGCGATGTTTTGGAGGTTTTCTACGTTTCTGCCGACCAGGGCGAGGTCGGCAGCTCGCGAGGCGAACTCTAGCGCGCACGCGGCGCCGATGCCCGAGCTGGCGCCAGTGATCACGACTACCCTGTGCTCGAACTGCATCGTCCACAGTCGCCGGCTAACTGGCTTAGTAGTGCATACACGCGCAAATACGTTATAGTGCCCCACAGAGTAATTAAGCACAGAGAGTTCATAAGAAATTAATTTAAAGTAAGATTTTATAGAACATTTTTATCTCAATCGCATAGAAAAAAACTGATCTTCATAGCTCTACTTGTACTATTATATTTTATTCTGTGATAGCGCTAACAAAATGGTCAAGTCTGTAAATTCGTACCTATACATTGAGCTAGTAACAAATGACCAAACCCCGACAATGATTTTTACTTTAATCATTATATTTTATAGACAATACCGCTGGTCAAGGGACCAAACTCTTGCGTATATAAATACTACTTTTAAGTGACTTTAACATATAGAAGGACAAACGTGACGAATTTATGCAGGTCCATTTTAAAATAGCTTGGGGCAGGGGACGTAAAATTTGAGATACCGTAGACTGAATAATTTAAGCTCGGTCACGCGATTGGCTCCATGGCTTTTAGTGAGCGAGAAGGATTTGTCGTCGGTCATCATTGTTCAAAATACTTTATAAGTCCTTTTATAAATATAAAGTTAAACAGAAAAGAGAGTTCAGCTAACAATATATCTCTTAATTTTGCAGTAATGATATAGTAAATTTAGTAGTACATAGTTGATTCGTAGCTAGTTTGCGGAATTGCGTAATTCGGTTGTAAGACCAATTTCGGGTAGTTGTAAAGTGAACATCCATTTTGTATAGCTCTCGAATTTATTCAATTTAAAAATAATTATAGTGTCTAACTTTGTGTGAAATATATGTTGTCTGTATATGCATAAATAGTGCTACTTGCCTGCAGTGCTTTTTGGTTTTCATAAACATACATACAGAATTTCAACATTTACAATGGACTACACTCAAGTACAATCAAACATGGAGGACATGATTAATATGTTTCACTCTAAGATGGCTGAGTTTCAAGCAGAATTACATCAAGCCACTACACGTAAGCCACCTAACACCATTGCTGCACTTAACACCGAGTTTCAAACTTTCAAATCCTTTGTTTGCGGTGCACTCAATATCCTTCGTGCCGAGGTAGACGCATTGGCAAGGGGAATTGATCGTATGGAAATGCACTCTCGTCGAAAAATGCTGCTTATGCATGGTGTTCCTGAAGCTAAGGACGAGGATACCATTGGCATTGTTGTTAAGGCTTTGTCCACTAAATGCAATCTGGTTGACATAACTCCAAACAACATCCGGACCTGCCATCGCATGGGGAAGAATAAGAATGAAAATAGTAACCCTAAACCACGGCCTATTTTAGTAAAGTTCAATGACATAGCACTACGTGAACGTGTATGGAACGCTAAGAAGTCATTGAAAGGAACTAAAGTCACCCTCTCAGAGTTCCTTACAAAGCAGCGACACAACACCTTCATGGCAGCCCGAGACTATTTTGGGATTGCATCTTGCTGGACTCGAGGCGGTTATATTTATGTTAAGGTGCCAGATGGCTCAAAGCACAGGGTTGAAACACTGCCTGAACTTCGGGAAGTGCAGATCAAACATCCAAAAATATAAGTCCAACCATTTTTTCTCGGTGAACTTATACCCACTTGTAACTGCTATACTATACAGATGTTGTTTACTCATTTCTAAATTTGTGGGTTTAATTTTTTAACAATTCCACTTAAACTTTTGTTATGTTGTTTACCTCCGATTTATTTTGTATCTGACACTTGTAAATGTCAAATCAAAATCATTATAGACTTCTTCTTCTTCTTCTTCCATTAATTGTGACGATCTACAAGTTTGCCACTTTGGCATTTGAGTTGGTCATTTTTGCACTTTTAAAATTTATTGAGTAATTTAGTTATAATTAAATTATGTTTAGTATGTTTATTCTATCTCAGTTTCAAATGTATATGCACTGTAGGCAGGCAGAGTTTAATTAATTTTTTTACGAATAATTATTTGAATATTTTCACATTTTTTAAATTATACATAAGCTTATTGATACTTTATTGTATCGGTATATATGTTTTTCGTTTATATTCTGAAAATAAGTATTCATGCAAGTAAGTCTTAGTGATGACGATCTTCCGGATGATGACTTTCTTTCAATATCTTCACATTCTTCAGGTGACAGTTTTCGGAGCCTTACGCAGCCCCTAGATGTCTCTCTAGAGATAGCGTTTGCACCGTTTAGTCGGAACTTTAACGCAGTTCACATTAATGCCCAAAGCATTCCAGCACACTATCCTGACCTCCTCAGTACTTTTTCGAAAAACTTAAACATTCATGCAATTCTCGTCTCGGAATCTTTCCTAAAGCCCTGTCTCCCTTCCACTTCATATTCCTTACCAAACTTTATCCTTATTCGGAACGACAGAACAGGCAAAGGTGGTGGCGGTGTAGCAATTTACCTCAGAAATCACCTATCCTACAAGATCCTGGATAAATCTCCCTCTGAATATTCCGAATCCCCTGAACACCTTTTCATAGAAGTGCTTTTTGGTCACACTAAGCTCTTGCTTGGTGTCTACTATTGCCCATCGCTACATTTTGACTACTTTCATAAGTTTGAAGTCCTTCTAGAAAAATATGTTGCTAATGTTGATCATACCATCATTATGGGGGACTTTAATACATGTCTAGTCAACAAAGACAATTTGCATGTGACCCGAGCTACCAAACTCCGTTCCTTAATAAATTCCGTTAATCTTAACATCCTTCCCCTTAATCCCACCCACTTCTTTCCAAACTGCGCACCGTCTCTGCTTGATTTAGTAATGGTCTCATCCCTACATCACGTTAGTGCACATGGGCAATTTAATGCTGAAGCCTTTTCCTACCACGACCTTATCTTCCTTTCCTATAAAATCCGTTATCCTAAGCCTAAACCACGTATAATAATGCAGCGTAACTTTAATGCTATTGACCAGGATAAACTTAAAGCTGACCTCTTGGCAACTAACTGGGATGCAGTACTCGATGCTCCAACTGTAGACGAGAAAATTGAAGTTTTTAACAAATCTTTACTACAAATCTTCGATGTACACGCACCATTGCGACCTGTCAGGCTAAAACATCTGCCTGCACCTTGGCTTACTGATGAAATAAAAGTATTTATGGCTAAAAGAAACTACGCAAAACTTAAATTTAGAAACAACCCTTCTGATTTCAACCATACAAAATATAAAGAACTCAGAAACAGGTGCAACAGAATGTGTAGAGATGCACAGCGTCGCCACATACACTCTTCAGTCAGCAACGGTGACCCAGCCAAGGTATGGTCTTTCCTTAACTCCTTAGGTATTGGTAAATCCAAAACCTCGCCTTCTCCTACTCTTGACCTTAACGACCTCAATCGTCACTTTGCCACTGCCTGTCCCATTCCATCCACTATCAAGCAACAGTCCATACATGCCCTTTCAACCTCTGCAACACCCGATCCTTTGTTTTCCCCTTTTGTTTTTAAATCAATATCTTTGTCTGAAATTGAGAAAACAATTGCTTCTATTAAGTCTGATGCCCAGGGTGTCGATGGGATAAGCCGAAAAATGATAACCCTTAGCCTCCCGGTTATACTTCCTGTCCTTTGTCACATTTTTAATTTTTCGTTAAGTTCCAGTACATTTCCAAGCTGTTGGCGAAAAGCTACAATTATCCCTATTCCCAAAGTAAAATCACCTACGTTACCTGCTCACTTTCGACCTATATCTATCCTTCCGTTTCTATCCAAAGTTCTTGAGCGCCTTGCTTATCATCAACTAAGCTCCTTTATTAATAGCAATGGTTTACTCAGTACGCTCCAATCTGGTTTTAAGCCTGGGCATGGCACTGTTACTGCTTTAACTAAAGTCTCAGATGACGTACGCCTGGCCATGTCAAATCAGCAACTCACCATCCTAGTCCTACTGGACTTCAGTAATGCTTTTAATACCGTAGACCTTGACATACTAATAACAATGCTAGGCGCGCTCAACTTTTCTGATTCCGTTCTTGAGTGGTTCCGCAACTATCTTTTCGGTAGGACTCAATCTATAAGGGTCAATGATCAGACTTCTAATTCCTGCAATATATCTGCTGGCGTGCCACAGGGTGGTGTCTTATCTCCTCTCCTTTTTTCTATATTTATTAATTTCCTAACTCCCCTCCTATCCTGCTTCTACCATCTTTATGCGGATGATCTCCAAATTTATACCCACGCCTCTATCAATAATCTTAAGTCTGCCATTGAAGCTGTTAATAAGGATTTAGCAACAATTCTCCATTGGAGTCAATGTCATGGCTTGATTGTCAATCCCACAAAGTCTCAAGTAATAATTATTGGGGGATCTAAGCAAGTAAACCGACTAGATTACAACTCTTTACCTAGCATTAATTTTCATAATGTAACGCTGCCTTATAGTGAGACCGTTAAGAACTTGGGTGTTTATTTTGACTCGGCCCTTAAATGGTCTCACCACATTTCTCAGGTTAGTCGTAAGCTCTTTGGTGCTGTGAAGTCACTCAGCCGCTGGAAGAACCTCCTACCCGTCAAAACAAAGGTCGAACTTGCTCAGTCTTTACTATTACCAACTTTAGACTATGCAGACGTCTGTTCTATAGATCTGAACGAAGAACACCTTAACAAACTGGAAAGATTGCAAAACGTCTG
>JAOTAV010084957.1:0-12050 GCA_026546445.1 Cyclargus thomasi | reverse complement strand
AAAGTATATAAAATATACATAAATAAAAAAGTTCACCGATATGATAAAAAACCGAGCATTTGTTGAAATTTACCCGTATGTGTGTTGATAGTTCACTATGTCCATGACTTTAAGTTTGAATATCAAAATTTTGCGCATAGTTTTTTTCATAAAAAACTGTAGTACTGTAATTAAATCCGCCATTTTGTTTGCCACTTGAAATGTCCGACTTCAACCTACAACTCCAGCTGTGAAACTTTTCATATAAACTGCTTAGTTGAAGTTTATTCCATTTACCTGATCAAAAGCCTCTTGAATTATATAATTACTGTCTGTTTTAAACTGTTTTGGTAAACTTTTAATGTGGTTTTATTGTTTTATGTTAATTGGGGTTTATTATTTAATTTGAAACTTTCCTGTCAAAATATTTCGACGACCTCTGTGGCGCAGTAGTTGAGCTCCTTAGTAGCTCACGCCGGGAGTCGCGGGTTCGAATCCCGTCGATGAAACGGAAGTTTTTTAAGGTTCCTGGGTCGTGAATGTATATTAAATATGTGTAATATAAAATAAAAATCTTAAATATGTATATGGTATAAAAGTATGAAATATATTTTTCCGTTGTCTGGTACCCGTAACACAAGTCCTTGAAGTACTTACCACGGGGCCAGACTGACGTGGTGTGAAGCATCCATAGATATTATAAAAAAATATACCAAAACGCTAAACTTTTCGGGATTGTAATAGGTAAGTGACAAATTCGACGGATTTAAATTGATGTGACAGTAACTTATAAAAAATTAGCTTATCTCTGCAACTGTTCATAAACGCAGATTTGTGTTATAAAGTAATTCAAGGCTTAACGTATGAAATTCCTTAAGCCTCTTGTCTTACATTCTACAGATTATGTTATTTTATTAAGGCGCTTCTACACTAGTGGCGCGAATTTACGCCAATAATTCTCGGCACTAGTTCCGCCCTCTATTGAAATTGCGTGAACTCCACGAAAACCATCCACCTTCTCGTTCACACTTATGCACGTAACAATGCTTCGCGATACTAATCTGCCTCCTAGACAAGACGTGGCGAGATATTTGCGTAAATGACAATATTTTTGTACTGGGTTGACCGTCGAACGTATCACGTGATCTAGTCGTGAGAAATCGTAACGTGACCGTATCACTTGTCTAGGCCTGGAGTCGTCATTAAGAAAAAAAAGTGTAACTCACGTGTTGTTGGCGGAGGAGAGCCTCCGATGCAGGCTGCGCAGCGACATGGCGTACCCCTAGCAGGGCGCCTCTCCGCTGCCCTTCCCGCGCGGCCGGCGCAGCGCGCGCGCCCCGAAGAACGCTCCCTCCTCGTTACAAGACTGCGACCGCTGCGCCAACATGCCGGCGCGGCTGCGCACCGGACGCACGCGCCCGCGCCTCCCCCACCCGCACACCACCTCAATCTTGACGATTTAACACGCACCTGTCACATCGACCGCTGTACCACTGTATATAATACCCCCCCGCGTGCTGAACGATCGGTGTACGACGCCGGCTAATCTCATACGACACGGCGTGCGCGGTCAACGTACGAGCTTCCACTGGCCGATCTCACTACACTGGTCACGTTTCGGAACATTCACGTCACTTGGCACTAAGTACTAACTAGGAAGGTCGTGTTTCGATGCGTGGTGTGCGTTGTGGCGGATTTCGTAGGTTCTGTAACAAAATGTTTTTAAGTTAGTCAAAAGAAATAAAAACGCTATTGGACTGTCAAATTACTGGAAAATCTCCGAGTTAATGTACGGGTTACACGAGGCCAGTTTTACAAGCTAGAATAGCAAGCTTCTTTCAAACCGTTTTAGCCATCTGACAAATGCTGATGCAACTACAGCTTAGAAATAATATATAGTTTTGTCTACAAACCAGACGTACTAGTTTGCTAGCTTACTGACACCAGCTCGCTTTCCTAGCTTGCTAGAAAAAATTGCCTTTTGTATCCCGGGCTTTATAATATAATTATTATTTTATTTTTAAAAACATCTTGATTCATACACAAATTATACCGCTAAAGCCCAAACCTAAAACTTTGTTTTATGATATGCTGGGGGCAAGCGAGCAGACCTGGTTACCTGATGAAAAGCAACTGCCGTCGCCCATGGATACTGGTAACATCCAAAGAGTTGCAAGTGCGATGCCGGCCTTTATGAAGGAAGAGGGTTAGGGGGATTAGGGAAGTTGAGCCACCGTTAAACTCATCCACTGAACAAAACACAGCACAAAGCCGTTTCGTGCCAGTTTTCTGTGAGTATGAGAGTTGTATAATTCTGATCGAGCCGGCCCATTCGTGCCGAAGCATGGCTCTCCCCCGGTAATGAGCATCTGTATTATGTACTTGAGTTTGCAAAATGACTCATTGGTATACGCCTCCACCCGGGTTTGAACCTGCACCCTCTCGAAGGCGAACCAAAGGTCTTACCCACAAGGCTTACAGACGCTCTAATACTTTTTTAGTTTCTCCTTAAAGTTCATCACAAACATGTACTGGCTCGCTCGCCCAATTAATTCACTATTCTATAGGAATATCTAGCCTTTCCCGTCCATTGAAATCTAGATGGCAGAATTTAAATTAATGTATGAAAATATGAAACAGCATCTAACTATGTTACAGCACAAGAATAGCACCCGAAGCGAAGCTTTGATATTTTGTTGCGATTGAAAACGCCGATACATATTGGAATTGAATTTCAGCTAGATCAACGTTCTATACAACGTCACCGATACTTGAATACGACAATCATATCTCACCTACATCTGACCCTGGAACCAAAAGGTCATCTTATCGTAACCTTATAGATGCTTTTCTAAGATTAAAATCTTATTTTATAAGAGTCCATTGAAGTATGAGATAATTTAATTAAAATGGAAATAGAGAGAAGACTTTACTGATGAGGGTTGGTTAGTAACCGCATTATAAAAGATTTTTTTGGCCTGTTTCACCGCTTACTGATAAGTGGCGAATAATCTAGTCACAACTTTTTTGACAGATGATGTATGGAGAATCCGACAAATAAGTTGTGGATTGCCTAGTAGAAACTTTATCAGTAAGTGGTGAAATAGGCTCTTAGAGTTTTAGTTAAATAAGAACATGCGTCCATGTCAAAGAAAATCAGTTTAAGCTTAAGTAGGTGGGACAGGGAGACGCATTTATATATTCGAATTTTAAAATGTTATTCTTGTTGCACATTTAACAGTAAGATATAATATAATATTCAAAAAAATTACAAATAATTTACACAATTGTTTGTAAATTTTTAAAAGTGGTTACTACGTTTTATTTCTTTATTTTTATGGGGGGAGAAATGTTATATGTAGTTACTCTATGAGAGATGCTAGGCAACTGAAAATAAACAGACTGATTAATGGCGTAGCGTGTTGCTCTTTCTTAAAGCACATATTTAAACAGGGCCGCACAGGGCCAAGGTGGCAATTGAATGAACGCTCGGTGGACAGTGACAAATGATCAAATTTTGAAAAATCGTGACCGCTATTTGACATCTTAAATCACTCCGTTTTGTCTACCGCATTTTGACACGCACCCACCTAACATCACTATTAGATAAACCGCCAAAAACTACAAATTTGATGCACTCGAAACAACTTTAAACCATCTAATTGTACAGCTGATCTCTGATGATGTATATTGATGACATATTAATGATGAAGCCGATACATGTTCACAGAATCGAGGTCGAGAGCGTTCCAAAGAGATTCTTGGATTGAATTTTAATGCGGGAGGCCACGGGAATTTTAAATTGTCTTTTAATGGACTCTTACATCAGCATGCTCAGCGTAATTTAAAATCTTCTTATTTTACTTTAAAGTTGATTTATTTAGCTTTCAGAGCATCGGTGGCCTAGTGGTGGAATTGAGAGGGTCCTAGGTTCCGTCCCGGATGGAGGCGTGTACTAATGAGACATTTACTGATCAAGTACATAATATAGACGCTCATTGTTGTGGGAAAACTGTGCTTTGGCAGAAACGGACAGGCTTGATCAGATATACCACGATCTCACAGACGACGGACGTGAAACAGCGCTGAGCTGTGTTTCGTTAAGTGAGTGTAAGGGAGGTCCAAACTCGTACTTCTTATCCTTTATCCCTATTCCCTTAGCCTATTTCTTCAAAAATGACCGGCTACCCACTTTCATGATGATGAACGAACGATGATGAAATTGTTAAGAACAATCAGGGAAGCTGAAACAGAGCCAGATTGCGGATCAAAGTAATTTGGTCGCGTTATGTCAATCCCAGCCCGCAGATTACGACTTATATGGTACTGACATATTCCGACCAAATGACGTAGATTCGTTAACTGGCTCTTTTTCAATTTCCCCCGTGGTACATTCTCGATAACTTGAACACTCTAGAAAAAGCTTTTACACAAACCGGATCAAAATCGGTCTCGTCACATGAATACTAAAACGCGACAAACGAGGACAAACTTAAAACACCTCTCTTTTTAGTAGGGGTTAAAAAATACATGGTAAGCTTTAAATATCGAGGACAGTTTGCGTTGGCAATACACAGAACGATGTTGACTCGCACTATTGCCAATTAGGTAACATCACACATGAAATTCCATCGCTACTGGATTGGGGCTGTGTTTATACAGAATTTAGTTTTTATACAATAAACGGATATAGCACAAACAATTCGTATTAATTATATAAGATTGCTTGATCTATCGTATCTTAAGGCAAAACAGGGTTACACCTTCTAAAGCATCTATTACCCATATAAAGATAAAATATTAATTAGTTACATTGACAAAAATGGCAATTTGAATCGTTCAACTATCTGGGGGCACGGGAGTGCCGCGCCAAGATGCTTTCTTATTTAATAGTAAAGAATGCAAAAAGTTTAGCAAGTTGATCTCGATCGTAACTTATGGCAAAACAGAGTGTTAAACGGAATCCTATAACGAAAAATTCGATTTTAGTCCGTCTGCCCGTCTGTACTTCTGTTCATCTGTCCGCCTGTCCACGTTTACGTGTTCATCCGTCTAACCGTTTGTACTTCTATTCGTCTGTCTTTCGACGTTTACGTCTGCCTATCAGGCGTCTCATACATGAGGACCACGAAAGAAATTTCGAGACAAACTTACACAGTATATAATATTTTACTACCCAATTTTTATCAGTAAGGTTGATTACGCGCGAATTTGCCAATTCACACTTGGAGTTACAAGGTCTAAAGTTAACCTCGCGTGATTAACTGCACAATATTGATATCAAACAGTAGAGTAAGTTAGTCGCGTCCTCGAAAAAAAGCTCCGTCAGCGGCAAAAATTTTCACGCTGTTTGCGTGTTACTGCCTTTATTTCCTTTATCAAGAATTGTGCTATTGTGTGTGTGTAACTGATTTTAGTGTTCCTAAGATCAAACAGTGAATCATTGATTTGAAGATTAAGCAGACATTTAGAAGATAATCATGTGATTTTGGTTTATCTAGAGCGGTACTTGTCGGTTGTCTGTCGGAAAATGTATCATTTCTATAAGTATAGTAGTATATTTCTATTATATGATCGATAACAAAGTGTTCTGTTGGCACTTTGTAATTGACAATCGCACTTTGTATAGGAATGTCAATTTTTTGACGGAGAGTTAATGACCGCTGCCTGCCGCCCAAATTGGACGAAAGCACTTTAATTATTAATTATAAAGAAAGTCTACTACATATTATTTATGCTATATTATATACTGCGACTAAGTAGGCTGTAACTCTGATTACAGGGATGTCGGGAGAGGTCAAGAAGCGAACTAAGCATTAATAAGGGCGATTTCTCTTCTGTTATAGCCCTGTAAGGACAAGAATAAGGCCGCCCTTTCCCATATTCATGTATTTACTTTAAGTTTAGTTTTTAGTACCTTCATTGTATTTGATTGTGAGCAATAAACAATCAATCAATATAAAATTTATATAGGGTGTCACAAAAGTCAGTGATAATAGGGTATAACTGTGAATGAGTTCCTTTAAATAAATAAAAAAACATTTGTAAGAGGCAAAGTCGCCAGGTTGTTTTTTTTTTTTGGGCAAGCATGTAGATAATAGTATCACCACAGAATAAAGAATATATACTAAGAGTATCACGTAGTCATCCACAAAGAAAGGATTTTGATGATCTCATATCCCTTGGGATGAAATAAAAATTTGAGGAGCTATAAAAATAGTATATTCTATTCTCAATTCAATCGCAGACTTCAATTTGTCGTATGTCGACATAAATATGTCGTTACCAGATCATTAAATTTTATGAAAAAAAACAGACCTAAACCATAAACAAAAGAGTATTTCGTGTATGATTATCGTGTCATTTCAAAATATTGTAGTGTGCGTAGCGTTTTATATACTAAAAATATCTAAGATAAAAGCATATTTAAAAAATATATTGGTATTCCACGCTCCTCCTCCATATCAACTATAACTGGGGAGAAATTTTATGCTTTAACATCTTTGCGTCTTTCGTAAAAAGGGGTACAAGGTTTTTCGCTCGCGCAATAAATAATTTCAAGAAAATACAAGAAATTTTGAATCTCTAAGCAAATTTCTAACTCGCACTAAAATTATTCTCGCTATGACCAACCAACCTAATTTCTAAGTTTCGGGGCCGACGGGAAATCCGGAATTACAACCGTTTTAATTAAATATCGCCATTCCCATTTGTAGTAAAGCCTACTAGCGTGTGACGTCATGCCGTTCGGAAACTGCCTTTAGGTAAAGACCGAGGAGGTGAGAGTGCTATTTTTGTAGTAATTCGAGTATCGTGGCGACCTACGTTTTGTATATTGGGAGAAATTGAAAGGGAGTCAGTTGACGGATCGACGTCATGTGGTCGGAATATGTCAATAGCATGTAAGTCGTGGCTGAGTTTGACATAACCCGACCAAATTACTCAGATAACAATAATAATAAGACGCTACAGCAACTTTGAGGTTATAAAAAAAAATTCTTTAAAAAAATTGTTTATATTGGATATTTTTTGGACGATTTTAGACAGCAAGGCCCAAACCATTGAGTTTAATGTGACATAAAATATTTGGGAAGCTTGGTTACAAAAGTATTAAGATTTGTTGTTTGTTATAACAGGCTTACCTAACATTTAAATTATCAGTGATTTATATGGATGTGTTCTAAGTAGAATGCCTACACTTAATCTGACGCGCTCGAGTAAATCCGAAATTTCGCTCTTGGTCTCCCCTACTACAAGGCCCGTATTAGTCAGCGCTTAATAAAGAGTACTAACTTGTATGAACGAAAACAGCATCTCGAGATTGTTGGGTCATGCTCTTAAGTTTAGCTCTTGAGCGCTGACTATAAATACAGGCCTAGGTCTGATATTGTGCCTTATGACAGGCTCACGCCCGCGGCTACCGTACCGTGTAAAGTATTAATGCGCAATAATCAGAACTTTTACATACAAGCACGGGCGCCAGACGGCACGGCGACAGAGCTGCGCACGTTTATATGTATAATAGGAGAAATTGAAAAAGAGCCAGTTGACGTACCTACGTCATTTGGTCGGAATATGTCAATTCCATATAAATTGTGTGTTAAAGTTTGACATAGCCCGACCAAATTACTTAAATCCACGATCTATATCTGATTCAACTTCTCTGATTGTACATTCAAACTAAGTCTATGTCAAAAATCAAGGCAATTGGTTGTTTTGTTTGAGTATAAAAAAAGGCAAAAATACAAACAAATAAACAAACACTTTCCTGTTTATAATGTTACTATGGAAGTATGGAGAAACGTATGCAAAGCTTTGTATTAAAATACTGTCGGTTGAGTTTGACATAGCCCGACCAAATTACTTAAATCCACGATCTGTATCTGATTCAACTACTTTGATTGTACATTTAAACTAAGTCTATGCCAAAAATCAAGGCAATTGGTTATTTTGTAACAAATAAACAGTTTCCTGTTTATAATGTTACTATGGAAGTATGGAGAAACGTATGCAAAGCTTTGTATTAAAATACTTTGCGATAGACAAAGGGAACCTGCACTTGACACAAAGATATCACAATATCTGACTTGGAAATAATATTATGTATTCTAATATGACGTCATACAACTGTTGTTGCCTTACCTGTACAGGCTGTGACAAAAATACGTCATAATATTTTGTGGCTTCTATGAGTCTCTTATCCAGCGCATTCACTGTGAAAGTAGTAGTGACCTTTTCATCACAACATTTCAAATGCAAAACTTTCACAATGAACTTTGTTTAAGAGATAAATACAAACGGATCAAACGTTGAGAAGCATATTGTTGCAAATTGATGCATCATCAGGAAAGTTGTTTTTATCACATTTGACGGTTCTAGATTTTCATTTCGTTTTGTTTATCTTTACAGTTGCACACCTTAACTCATAGATGGTGTTAGTAGTACTATATTTTTTTATTATTATCAATAATATTATGATTATTTTCTTTTTAAACACATCTAGACATAAACACAAATCACTATGCTTAAGCCCAAAACTAAAGCTTTTGTATTTTTTCCGTAAAGTGTACCACGAAGATGTACGGGGATAAAGAGGGCCTCGTTTCGCTCGCCCAACTACTTTTATTGGACCATTCGAAACGTAATTTAAAAGTCCAAACTACACACCAGACACTAACCCATTTCCAAATTTCCATAATTCCCGCTAGAAGGTGAATTAGGTCAAACTATCGCCTACTGGATATGTTTGAAGTCGGCGTAGCTATATATGTACTAACTGATAACTTTTAGTCATGGTTTGAAATAAATTATTCTGTAAATGCCCATATTGAGAGAAAAGAGAAAATGGGGAAAACGAGGACCCAAATCCATAACCAACTAGCTGTTGCCCGCGACCGTCCGCGTAATAACTATCCTCTTGAATTTTTTCCTCATTTTAATTTGCTACAAACCTCACGGCATCCAAGACCTTTTGAACGAATGTAAAATCGTGGAAATCGGTATGTTCTGGAGTTATATCGTCAGGAAGAAAAACCTAACACAAAACGTGAGTTTGCACGTTGATCAATAAGAAGTCAAATTACTAATTTGACATTAGAGATTGACATTGATGAGTGACATCAGCCAAGTTCACTACATACAAAGAGGATATCCGTGAAACACATTTTCCTCGCATATTACTAAAATGCATCTCGTTGTCGTAAAAGTAAGCTATAAGATCTCCAAAGGATTTTTGACAAAACTTATTTTACACAAGTTATTGTTTTAAGGAAACTGCAACATGCTATAAAAATCAAAATTCTATGGCGTAACGGCTCAGAATGTTCGGCGATTATGATTTCCAGACGATGACACACCAGCATAATCGTGTGGAGGCATACTCGGCTCTGTTCGTCATCGTTTGTTATTTTGATCAACTCTTTGACGAAGCACTACGAATTGTGTTAGTCAACATAACAATATAATTGAAGACATAAGTAGAAGAGAAGCAGACAACCAATATTTTAAAAAATAGATTTAAGATTTTTTTTTCTTCCTTGTTTTGTTTCCATTGTTTTAGGAATTGTAAATGTGTAACACTTTTTGGTGGCAGAATAAACGTCTATTTATTTTATTTATTTATTTTAAAAACTGCCGAATACTTATGTAAATTGACGCTTTAGGACCGGAAAAATTGATAAAAATTAAAACGATGTAGATCTGATGTATAGCTACTAGCTAGATATACTAGGTTGATGATTAAGTAGGTAAGTTACATGATTTGTTTTAATTTTTTAGAAAATATGCGTATTAACTCTAAGGTTGTGAGATGTTATCTTTTCCAGTTATATCTTCAATTGTGTGGGTGCTTGTACGATGATCGTGCCGATTAACGATTATCGCCATCGCAAAGATTACGTAGAGCCTGCAAGAAAAAGTTTTTAATAATCTGAAACTAGGTATTAAAATATAACATTGTACAGTCACATGTAGTGGGGACGGTACAATTTTTCCCCATTTCACCCTTGGGACGTGGACTCGAACTGATCTTTTATTTTGGCTTTAAAAATTTCATTAGATATCTCATATTACATTTCCCGACGACCGTAATCTCTTTGCCGTTTAATTGAAATACTTTTAAGTTTCTTTGATGGCATTTGACGCTATTAGAGTTTTTGGTTTATTTGAAACAATTTGTAATGCAACTCAGCTTTCAGCGCGTGACATACGATTATTGATATTGATTAATTATTGCCGATAAAAAGTATAATATTTTTAATTGTCAATAGTCAATGTCAATGTCTTTTATATAAAACTACTGTCAAAATACTGTCAATACTGTCAAAATTAATGTAAAATAACCTGTTTTCTAGCTTTGAACAATACGTTATAGCAATTTTGTAGTTATTCGAGCACCATCAAGACCAAGCACATTTTGTAGATTAGTTAAAAAGGATTTTTTATCGGCTAGGACGATAAAAAAATTATGGACTGCTCGCAGAAATCTGATTTTTATACCATGATAACCAGAGACATGTAAAAAGCCAGCACAAGTTTATTCGGACGCGCTCGAGTAAATCCGAAATTCTCCACTTGGTCTACCCTACTATTGACAAAGTTCGATTGCGTGGACGTTTGCAAGTTGATCGTCTCCATCGATAAACGATCTTCGCCGATTATGTAGAACCTGCATGCAGCATTTTAGTAGAATTAATTAATCAAGTTGAAATATTAAATACCAGTTGGTGCCCACAACTTCGTTGCGCAAAAATTTGTATATCACGCGGGAACCGTAAATTTTCCCGGGATGAAAAGAATCCTATATATTGCCCAGACCTAATAGCTACTAAACAAAAAAAAATATTCAAATCCATCCACTAGTTCCTGAGATTAGCGCGTACAAACAGATAAACAGACAGACAACTTTTTTGTCGATATGTCTTCTATCACTGTTCCTTAGCACCCCCTCATTGATTATTTTGTAAAAATATTAAATACACACACTCCAATTTTACTGTTATATTATATTATGTATAGATAACATGAATTTTTAACCGACTTCCAAATCACGTTAAGCCTTTGAAACGAAAGTTGAATTTCTAACAACATCATCAATAAACAAGACCAGCTGATATCGATGATGATGATAAAACAATTCTTAAATAAATGCTAACAAAAGAACCTTAATCTTGGCGTGTGGCCAAGGCCGAGTAGAGTCCATCGAGTGGAGCATTTAGTTGCTATGAAGATCTATGTGGGCGTATGGATATGCCGAAGTGGGCGGCCTGCGCTGACAGCTTACGCGAGACCGACGAATTTGTGCGAGCCGCGAACGTCCGGCATTCCGATTCGGAATATTTCCGACAAGTCGTCCTATCAGGATTAAGAATGTGTGTAATTGATATTAAACTTGATTTGCTTTAAGCTGTGTCAATCCACTGGAATGTGTATCTGTAATTGAAACCACAAAATCTGTGTACATAGAAATTATCAAAACAGAATATAAAATTTTAATCAATCTTCATATTTCACCCGAGCGAAGACGAAAAGCTAATATTTTATATCTCTAATACAAATTTTTCACATTAACACAGTTACTGTAAAATTATTAAAGTAACGTAAAGTTCTGGCTCGCATTGACCTGGAAATCTAAACCAAAGTAAACCTACAAACTTTCATAACTTCTACTCTTAGAATTTTAAACTTCTAAAACAAAAGAAATAATTAGTGAGGTGTAAAGTACCTAGTATCTTACCCCCTTAATTATAAAATTTTTGTTTTTGGAATATTGAAAACGTCACACGACAGAAAGGGACTGCGAATCGTGATAAGTTGAACACTGAAAAATATGTTTGTGAATAAGGGGGTTAATATCTTATCTTATATATAATACTAGCTTTTTCCCGCGGCTTCCTTCGCACTAAGAAATATTTTCATATAAACTTTCAGTCCCTATTTCATCAAAAATTTGTGGGAACTTGAACCCCTTTTTTATCCTCTTAGGGGTTAAATTTAAATAACAAAAAATTTAAACCGACTTCCAAAGGAAAAAACTAAAATAGTACAAAACAAACTAAAAAGTATTAAATAAA
>JAOTAV010084946.1:0-12051 GCA_026546445.1 Cyclargus thomasi | reverse complement strand
TATTTATTTTTTCGAAATTTATAATACAAAAAATTTTATATGTTTAATGGATAAAATATATTTTTTAAATCTTTTTAAATATCTTTGCATAGATAAAAAGAAGTATGCAAAAAAGGATTAAAAAACAAATAATATTTTTAAATGTTCATATCTTTGTAAATAAATAAACAATTTTGTTTTTAGTTTAACAAATATATTTTTTTAATATTTAGAGTTAAATTTTATCATTTGTAAATTTCTTTAAATGTTCACTTTTTTATAACATTGTAGTTTTAGATATTTTAGGTATAAAATTTTGTATCTTTAAATTAACATATTAAAAAAATTTGACATTTCTTGATTAATACTCATTAAAATTAATAAAAAAGTATAACATTCTAAAACTATGGCTGAAGAAAATCACTAATATATCAATATTTTATCATTTTTAATAACAAAACAATTCAGTAATAACGAACCTACCTTAAAATTTATATATCAAACCAAAATACATACCTTATTTAATTTTTTGATAAAAATGCAATTTTATCTTTAAAAACATAAAATAATTTTTACCATTTTTGGGAATTGTTTATGAAAGGGGTTGTACGTTTTATAAGGTTAATTTTCATCTTTAAACTTATTTTTATCTTTGAATGAAATGAAATATCATGATAAAAGAATTTTTATAACAAATTCAATTTGTGATTGTCGTCGTATTTATCATTAGCCTTGTTTATTCTTATAAGGTGAAAATTTCAATAACTGCTTAAGTAAGATAAATTGCTTTATAACTTACTCATTATTTAAATTTCGAATTTTTCGTTGCCTAAAGATGGGAAATTAATGACAAAATCTATCACTGTACTTTCTAAATATAATATAAAAATACCTATCTAATTTGAAAACAAGATATAATATGTTTCTACATAATAATCATAGCTCAAAATATTTTAAGCCTTAGCCCTGCTAAAACTATTCTAGTGTACTTTATTGATTTGCTCAAATCTAATTTGTTTTGCGGGCTTTGGTTATAAAGGTTTTATAAAACTTAGTGCAATGTCTCAAATCAATAAATTTAAATTATATCTATACTCTATAAATTTATATTTAAGAAAGATGAATAAATCCTCAACAAGAACAAAATTAAACCATAAAGATTCAACAATTTTACCTATATCATTTAGTTGGGAAAAGAATATTTTTTGGTCAGTATAGAATATTATAAATATTTAATCCTAAACCAATATAATTGGTTAAAAATAATCATAAAAAATCAATTATTTTCTTTTGTTTAAGTGAGAAAAAAGAATCATGTGTTTAAAATCTATTTTATTTTTAGAAATGAATACTAGATTTGTGGCAGCTCATGGCTCCTAATTTTTTTTAAAAACTTTGTAAAAATTGATTCATGACTTTTATTCAATTCTCTTCGCATGGGTAAGAGTTCACACACCTATTTATCCTTTTAAAAACCGTTCTTTCGGAATTAACAGACCAGTCTTTAATATCTTTTAAATTCTTGGGTTGGTCTACAACAAAATTATTTATAAAAATACCCCCTTTTATCGAAAATATAAATATATTTCATAGATTTTCATTAATTCAGAATCATTTATGGAGATTTTTTGGTTGGTATTTTAAATTTATAAAACTAAATTTTATCAACGAATTGGTGTTGCGATTACACAAAGCTGTCATCTAAGCCAAAATGACATTATTGTATCAATTGTTTTAGACTCTCAGAACATACAATACAAAATTATTTGAGATATTTAAAAAGAAGATACAAAAGGAAAATTCTCTTTTTATACTAAATAATTTTGAACACTTGAACAAAAATAGAAATATATTTGATTAAATTTATTAAAAAAATTCATTTATATGCTCGCTTTTATTTTAAAGATATCTTTCGCATATTTTATTCTTCACATAATCTTTATGCAGTAGCTTTCTAACATATATTATTGTTTCTGCTTCTTTTTATTTCTTCGCTTAGATCTCATCCACACGTTTTCGATTAATTGTGTGATAGCGTCTGAAGATGGATCAATAAAATTTTCACTGTGATTAAGGATATAATGAATATGAACATACAATCCAAGATTGTTATATGACGCCAATTCATAGATATAGTAATACTTTCACCCGGATGGATCTGAGAATTATGTCAAAAATTCAATCTCAGTCCTATTTTCTACTGAAACTAAAACATATTCACCTGTATTACAATTAACAGCCCCAAAAACTCATTGTTGCTAAACTAAACGTCTTCGATTATACTTTCTTCTGGCAAATAAAGATTCATTAATCTGAACCTTTACACCAGGTCCACCAAGAACGAGGTCGTTTTGCATTAATTTCATAGCTCATACCTCTCTAAGGTATGACCTCCAATAAACAAAACTTCAGATGCTACACTCAGTTCACAAAAGCTTTTTATAAATAAACATTCATCAAAAAACTAAAAGTATATAAACTAAATAATATTACCGATTAATATTTTAATTTCTTTAAAAACCTTTCCTTTAAAATGTTTTGCATGTGTTTGAATGATCTGGGACAACGCTAACGCAATAAGATTTTAGTTGTTTGCGTTTTTGTCAGCATAATCAGAGTGTAAAAATGTTGCACAGTCGTTTTCTATAATAAATTCAAAAAACTGTGCAACGGCAACCCTGTTCTTATTCTCAATTTCCATTAGAAAAAGTGATTTTTTTAAATCCAATGATGATATTTCTTTTTTGCTAAAAACCATAAAGTTTGATTTATAAGTTTATTATATTTTGTGAATATTAATTTATTTTTTTTAATTTAAAATTCTTATTCTAAGTAAAATAACGAAGAAGAATTTATTTTATTATTTTTAATTAAACTAACACAATATTTTAAGTATAATTTATTTAAATTATTTCTTATTTTTAAGTTCATATTTGGATAAAAAATCTAATTTATTTAAAATATATTTTGAATAAAAAAAATAATGTCAGATGACGAATTCTCAAACTTATACAACACAAGAATAATAGATCCTCCCCAAGTGTCTTTTGATGAAAAGACTAGTGTGTTCATAAAAAATATTACAAACCTAACAAGACAGGATATAATTGATTTCTTTAAACCTTGTCATCCCATTGTTCAGTTACAAGTAAAAGGAAATTATGGGTATGTTCAGTTTAAAGATACTAGGATGAAAGAATTAGCTTTAAAGCTTAATTTGATGGTTTGTAAAGGAAAGTCTATTTTGGTTACTTCGCTTAAGAAGAGTATTAAAATTTAATACCGAGTTGACGTGCGACAACTAAAGATTGCGCTAGCTTCGACGTCAAAACTTCATTTTGGGAACCGTCAAAATATTCTAAGTCACTTAAATGGTAATTGGTATCTCTTACTAGTCTGCAGGGAGTGATAAGTAGTCTGTGGTGCTGACTGCTTTTAGTAGTACATAGTAATCTATGGTACGTAGTAATCTATGCTGACTGCTCACTGCTGGTTATAATTCATATTATTTAATATATCATTTATTTGTGCTGCTGGTGGGCCTGGTGGTATTGGTTTGTGCATAAATAAAAGGTACTGTTTGTGCCGATAGCTGGTGATGCTTGTGCTATGGAGTGTTATTATTGAAAACTAAGTTCTGAAAAACTTATGTTCCAGTTTTAACATTTTTAGATAAAAAATAATTAATGCAACACTCGGTGATTTTATGCTATGTGAACAATGAAGTAGTTCTGCAGAATGCATTTTCATTTAAAAGTAAAGTGATAAATAGGACTAATGTTTTTCATTTATAATGTCAAAACAAGGAAAGAGAAAAATTACTGTTGAGCTACCGAAATCTAAAGATTTAGCGAATAGACCAAGTGTATTTGAACGTCTGGGTACAAAAAAGTCGTCAAGCATTAAAAAAGCAGTCGAGTGTTGTAGGCAGTGGGCGCAACACGGTACTTGCGCTTATGGTAAAAACTGCAAGTTTGCCAGTAGTCATACTTTAATAAGTCCGTCTAAGCAGCGGGCAGCAAATAAGGATACTGAACAAAAACGTATAGTTAAAGATGACGGTAAAAATAGACTGCATTCTACTGTTGTGGTAAGAACGGGTCGCAGTCCTGATGGTGAGATTGATAACTGGGATCAAAATGACTTAGAATATGCTGATACTGATGTGCTTGAAAAAAGAAGGCAGCAGTTACAAAGAGAATTAGAGTTACAGTTGAAAATGGATTCAAGCAAAGATATGAGGAAAGATAAGAAAAAAACTGTATCAAGTTCCTCTTCCTCTAGAAGTTCTAGTTCTTCAAGTATTTCTTCATCATCTTCTGATGGTAGTTCTTCATCATCATCATCTGGCAGGTATAAATACTTTTGTATAATTGTTTCTGATTACTCCAAGGTTAAAATTTTTTTTTCTTTAAATGCTCAGTTCAGAAGCATATAGAAGATCTCTGGGCCGCCATCAATTAAGGTGACTGCAAAGAATATTCACTTGAATGTACTATTATCTAGCCGCTTCAAGGACCTATGTCATTTGGTCAAAATTATTTATTTCCATGTTAGCTGTGATCTATTGACTAGGAATAACATAAACACAACCAAATTACTAAGGTATAGAATTGGGCTGAAAATCATTTCCTGACTGTGCAAAGATAGAGCGGACTTTAGTTTGCATTGAAAATAGCATAATTGCAAGAGAATAAATAAATGTTGCTTATGAATGTATCCATTGATAAGCAACATTTATTTATTTTTTAATTTCTTCTTTTTGTAATGTCTTCAAAGTATATCCAATATTTAAATATTTTTCTTATAATGCAAAACTCAAACAGATGGTAAAAATTTGGTAAAATGTGAGTTGTTATTTTTTGTATTCATGGTGCCAACTTTTGCAATTTTATATCAACTTATTAAAATCTTATTTATACATTCTTACCCCCTGGCAAGGTATAAAAATTGAATAGTTAATAGTTGATGGCTGCTACATTAGTTAGTTTGAACAGGAAGAAGTAACAGATTGATTATCAATAAAATACATGTCTCTAAAACTATTTAAATAAATGTATATAACTAGTTAAATTAACGATCCCAGAAATTTTTTCTTTAATACTGAAAAAAACTACACATAGGATGCATTCCAGAAAAATCGCATTATACCTACAAATTTTGTGTATAATGGAGTATACATAAGGCACACATTTACTAGGCTGCAAATGTATTCAAATCAGTTTTAACTATTACAAACTATTTTACATAGTATTAGGAATTGTTATTTTTCTGTTTTGTATTGATTGTCAAAGATGCGATTATGGGCTAATTATATAGGTAATCATGTCAACAGGGGTATTTACACGATTTTCTTCGTGTCATAGCGAAATCTCGTAAAGTCAGGTATGACTGTAGTGATCTATTGTGGTAAAATTGGACTTTTCCTAATTAAATTCCTTAAAGTTACTAGCATTTACTCGCTGCTTCGTCTGTATAGAAATGATTTATGACACGGGAGCATTTATTGGGAATAAAAAGTATCCTAAATTTTAAGTCAGCTAATACACTAACTGAATATATATATAGAACCATACATAAGTCCAACTTGCACTTGGGTGATTTCCTAGTTAATATTATAGTCTATATCACTCTGTGGTAATGTAGAAAGGTGTTAATGTAGTTAAAATCTGCTCAGTACTTTTTGAGCTCATTTGTAACAAACATACAAAAATGAAAGTCTTTCCTCTTTATTATTAATAGTATAAGATGTAAGATATTATAAATCATAGATTTCTCATAATACTCTTTTTTAGTTATTAATTAATAATGATATTATTTTTATTTCTCTGATTAGAGATACAAAAAGAAGATTGAAGAAAACAAAATTGAAAAGAAATTCTAGTTCTTCTTCAGATGGAGATGTACCTGTCAAAAAAAAAGTTTTTAAAGCAGATGCAACTAAACGTGATAAAAGTGAAGCAAAGAAAGTTGCAGTAAAAAAGGATGATAAGTCTTTAAAAAAGCATGATAGTGGAAAGAAAAAGCCTTTAGCAAAATCTGTTACTAAAAAATCTATATCACCGGCAAAAAAATCAGGTGGAACTCCCCCAATAACATCAAAGGCCATATCATCAAAAAGCACTGCAAAAACTGCTAAATCACCTCAAAGAAAGGATAGAAATAAAAGTCCGTCAGTTAATCGGGATAAAGATAGGGATAGAGGTAAAGATAAAGAACGTGACAAGGACCGTGATAAAGACAGAGATCGTTTAAGGGCTCGTAGTCGTTCACCTAAAAAAGGTAGATCAAGGTCTCCGAGGCGCCACAGCTCCAATTCTAAGGATCCGCGAAGAAAGGATAGCTCCGAGAGAAGCCGACCCGTGTCGCCGAAAAAACCAGGTAGAAGGGATGCGAGTCCCGAACGTCACCGGAAAAGATCGATCAGCCGTGACAGAGATAGAGGACGAGAACACAAAGATCGGTCTTCGGAGAGAAAAAAAGACAAACACGATGATAAAGATAGGCACGATAGAAAAGATCGGGGACGGGACAGAAATAAAGACAAAAGAGATGACAAAAGACGAGGGCGAGATAGGGGCTTAGGAGGTAGAAGCGGCTCAGATAAAGGATTAGAGAAACCAAATAAACCTATGCAAAGGTTGCTTCCGCGTCCAGAAGAACGTTTAGCAGCACTAGCGGCTATTTCAAATAAGACATTAGAGACGGATAAAACTCCAACTACTTCTAAGGATCGCCAGGATACCCATTCTGAAAGGGGTGGACGAAAACAGGATAGATTAGAGAGAGGGCGATCGAGCAAAAAAGAAAGAATTGGTAGCTTAGATAGGGATGCAGGTGACTACGAAATTGCCCTGGATCGTCAATACGATCGTGGACGCAGCATAGATCGTTATGAAAGGGATGACCATTACGATGGCGGTCCCAGAGATGACGATAGATCACCGGGATATAATCTTCCAGGAAGAGACAGACATTATGAAGGATATGATATGCCTGGCCCCTCGAGAGGTTATCCAGATGATGATGATAGGATGTATGGTGAAATGGATCCACGTGCAGTTGATATGGGTATGTTACAGTTAATGTGATGAAAAATTGCTAAAAAATAATTTTTTGACTATTTAATATATTGGACCGAAAATACTATTATTAATAATAAGTCACATTCAAATTATTTTCGTTCTCTTTAGGCTATGACGACCGACGACCTCATCGCAATCATTCGTGGGAAGGTCGAGCTGGTTCAATCGATCATGAAAGAGGTTACATACATGGACACAAAGATTGGGACAACGACGATTACCGTGGTCCAGGCGAATGGGGTCGCGATCGTATCTGGCCCATGCACGATCCTCAGGTAAAATAAAAAGCAAGGTTTTTTTGTATTTTATTATGAGCTTAGTAAAATAACACTATCTTTTCCATAGGTATACCATTACTTATACTGGAACGAACTTATTGACTATCGCAAAAGATATTTTCCCAGTACCTGTCATATCCTATCCCACATTTTCCTTGGATGTCCTTATCCTCATATTGGTATGGCTTTTAACGTTAATGATAGTAAGATATATTTTACTCTTTTATTAAAAATAATACATACCTTAAATGATTTAGATGGGCGATTGGGGCGATAAGGATCCTGATTCTGAGGGTTGGCACCATCGCGGTCATGGGCCTCATCGTGGTCGTCCACGAGGTAAGAAACTTAGACCTTAGTGCTTTAAGTGTTTAATATCTTGAGTATTTTTTAAAATTATTTGCTTAAATAGATATATTATTATGTTCAATTTGCACACAGATGACTATGGACGCGGTGGAAGACTTGACCATAATAGAAGTGAGGGTAATAAAAGGCGAACTCCCAGAAATGAAAGCCAAGATACAAGTGCGAAGGAAGCTCCACCCGCAACTCATAATGCCACGGCATCTGAAGATCAAGATATCGACGACAAACCTATCCCGGACGACTTGAGCGAAATAAGCGACGATCCTGATGATATTCTTGAAAGAGAAGATGTACAGTTTTTTATTATTATTAATATGCTTCTATAGTGTCCCACTGGTAGGCAAAGCCCCCTCCCCTCTCCCTTTTTATTTCCATAGTTTAGGAACTTGTGATATGTTTATGACATTTTAAACTTGCAATTTAGTTCGGATATTATTTTGCTGTATTTGTGTTTTTCTTCTCATTGCAGATGGCAGATCAAAACATAGATGATGACAGCCAACAAGAACCTACTCCTGACGCCGTTAATAATAAATTAGATGCATCCGAAAAAGAATCTACTCAGGTAAAACATTTCAATATTTTTTATATTTGTTATAATAATTATTATCAGAGGTATATTTTAGTTACTACTTGGTCAAATGAACTGTGGCGAAGTAAAATATAAATTATTAAATCATAGCTGAATATATTCTAGGATACCAGTGGTGCTGGTGAGGAGAAAGAATCCCAAGAGGGAAAAGACGACGAAGAAGGTAACTTGGACTTTGAGGAAATATCTGATGGTGAATTGGAGGAGGAAAGAACTCGCGGTATGTTATGACATATGTTTTATTTACTGATTAATAGCTTGATAAAACCCCATAGGAATACCAAATTGTACTCAGTATGCACAATGACGATAATGGACTTTAAGTGCAGACAAGTACAAGATGGTGGTCAAATGTATTTTCCACAACCGCTACAGTTTTAGCCACCCAATTACACATTTTTTGACTAGTTTCCTTTTTATTTGCGACACAGCTGGTCTTGGAGATGCTTTGGGTGTGGACTGGGCGAGTCTCGTAGCCGACGTTCGTCGCAGAGAGCAGGTGCCACCAACCAGCGGCGCTAGAGACAGATGGCGACCCGAAAGGGTTCTGACTCGCCTCGGTCTATCCCTCGAAATGGCAAGCAAGGATACTGTCGAGGAAATTCTAAAGAAGAATGCGGAATCAATCGCATCAGAGAAGGCATCAAAGTCTAACAACCAAGATAAGTCTCCGACACAAAACGGAACTGCTGAGAATGAGGAAACAGAAAAGACTGTTTCGCCAGTTGATATTGAATCCTTGCATCCAGTAGCAACAATACAGGTATAACAAATGCGAAAATATAACCAACATCGTAATAAGTTTTATAAGCTCATTCTATATTTTTGCTACTTATCAACACGAACTAAACATATTATTCCAATTTATAGGTTGCAACAGAAAAACGTAAGAGACAACGTGCTGCGCTGTTCGGGTCGGGTTGTGAAATAACTCGAGGTCTGAGTGCTAGACGCGATCTGGCCCTGCGTCGCTATCTCTGCCACCTGCCAATAGCTGAGCGCTCCGGTCAGTCGAGAGTCGCACCACAGCCCGCCCTGTTCCGAGCTGCTCGGGCTCTGCTGATGCAAGAACCGGTGTCAGGCTGACAAACACTCAAATAAATCACTGAAGGTTTTTCTCGATTAATCGAATTTCAAGAACTAATACTGGACCTTTAAAAACAGCCGAGCTAAGGAACTGCACAACATGTTATAACAGTGATAGTAACAAATTAATTTTTTTGGTGCCAAATGTAATAAACACTGGTACTGATTTCATAAAAATGGTTGGATGTTTAGAGCTAGTTTAGTCATAGTATGTAAAAAGGTCTTTTAATCATTAGACAGCTGACTGAACTGATCACGCAATTAAAGATCAGAGTAGATTTAACTTTAATGCATTCTTTGTTTTGTTACTGTCTCAGTTCATTGTTGTTTTTAATATAGTTATTTTGGTATAGGGAATGTTTAACAATGCCTGTAAGAGTCATTAAATATTTGAAAATTGTTATTTTATACTGATGATAATAGATAGTATGAAATTACATACTAAAATAATAAAATCAAACAGGCATTGGTAAATTTAGGGGAACTCAACCCAAGAATATTCACGATTGTAGCCCAATTAGCCTATTGAAAAATAGTAGCCTATTTCCTATGAATAATAAAAACTACAGAAGAGGTTCTCCATCAATAAACATTTTCCATGTGGCTGTCAATGATGTATACTTAGGTAAACATTTTTCAATAATTAACCAACCTTCAGCGGTATAGGGCTAATTTTAGAAGACAGTTTAAGAGGTACCAAATTGAAAATAGTAATGGTATGAGTATTTCCAGGCAAATAAATTTAAAGTTTAATTTAAAGGTAGACAAGTAATGCACTTGAAAAATCTAATTTTGGAATGACATTAAATATGCATTTTCTCAGACTTATATGTAATTAAAAATAAATTTTGAAACTATCTATAATCTTTTTATTCATTATTCTTTATTGTATAAAAATATACCCATCATTTAAACTATAACTATTCAAGGTTCGCTGTTCTTTTCTGGCATATTAAAAATGTCACATGAATTATATACAATGTAAATATTTTTATTAGTAAGGAGGTAACTTGATATATTTGATTTTGATATGATGATATATATATACATGATTATGAATTTACATCATTGCAAAATGTATATTTTTTAAACATTATCATGTATTTTTTTATTAAATATTGCAATTTAGCTACACTGTTTAATACATAAGCTTATTATAACTTGATCTTCTGCCATTTCATTCATGTAGCAAGTATGAAACGTCTTCTCCAATAGGTATTTCACATTTCTCTTGTCCCCTACAAATCAGAAACAAGTATATTATTTATTTACGAACTACATGGTGGCAAGCCGGCAAAATGCCACAGGCTCCCAGCTGGGAGGGGCCCCCGATCAGCCCCCCTAAACAAATGACAAGTGATTATGTTTTACAATAATCACTTGACATGTTTTTGTATGGGGTTGACATAGTGAAACAAAAACAAATTTGCCATGGCCTCGAATGGTATAGTTACGCCATTGATAAAGAGTGTGCTGTATAAAACAGTAATAAATTATGTTCTTACTTTTTGAATAATACAGCTCCAGCAACGCCTTTTATAATTAAAAAATTTCTATTGACATGTAAAATAGAGCCTTCCTTCAAACCAAGAACGTGTTGAGCATGAGGCATCTGCAAAAATTCTTCTATTCTTTGGTCCCTTGTTTCTCCTTTGTGTTTGTCTGAATCTGGTTTTTCAATATAATGAGGGTTTATATTAAATGGTATTAATGATATGGCATCAAATGTAGGCGGGTACACAATAGGCATATCATTGGTAGTATGTATACTTTTTGTTGCTACATTGGTTCCTGCACTGCTTCCAATATAAATCAAGTTTTCGTACAATACTCTTTTACGAATTTGTTCAACTAATTTATTTTCATAAAGCCTCTTCAAAAGAAGAAATGTGTTTCCACCTCCAATGAAGATTGCTTCAGCAGAATTTATAGCAGTATTAGGATCAGAAAATTCTTGAATTCCTTTCACAGTAAAGCCCCAAGGAACTATGGCAGACTGTATAGTTTTGGTGTATTTTTCATAATCATTTTGAGCATAGGGAATAAATACAATTTCACTTACGGCATTCCTAAAACATGATAAGGTCAGTTTAGTTAGAAAAGAAATTAAGATAACAGGACTTAAAATAAATTCTGATAATGATCTAGACTATGACAAAATACTTGCTTTTGCAAAACTTCACATATATCTTTTTTGGCGAATTCCAATAAGTTAAATCCAAAGCAATTTGAAGATGACAAGAGCAGTGCTTGAGGATTTGGTTCCATAGCTACCCTAGCAAAACTAGTCAAAGTTCGTGTAGTTAAGTGAATATTTCTGGTACACTTTAATAAATTAAATGTAAGATATGGTATCAAATGACTCATCAGGTTACACAGTCCACTATCTATATTACACCGGTGTTCGTATATAATATATTTAATTGCAGTTGCAATCGCTGGTAGGCGTTTAAAGATTGTACAATGTTTTTTTTAAAAAGTAAAACATAAAAAAGCACTTAATAAATATTCATCGATTTGCTTAAATTTAATAATTAGAAAAGTAACAGCAATACATTTCATTTTTTGTTTACAGTTACTACTAGTTCTTATAGAGCAAGAGCCCGTGAGTGCCAGACCTTCGGATTTTCATAAAAGCTGAAAATTTTTCTATGTGTGTCCC
>JAOTAV010084925.1:0-12051 GCA_026546445.1 Cyclargus thomasi | reverse complement strand
TAAATATTCATGAATAAATAAATAATTTTTGAAAAAACACAAAATTCGCGATACTTTTTGAACACACTACGTATGTATTGATTATTATTAGTAAAACGTGAATTAAAAAAATAGCATTTTCGGCATAAATTTCTAGCATAAACTCCAGACAAACAAAACGTGCCAATAAAAAAAAGAGAATACACTTCAAAGTAAACTTTAAAGATAAAACAGCACTACTGTGTCTCCGACACTGAACTTTCATAAGTCTTTATAACTTACAATTTGCTTTGTTAACAATACCAGTATAATTGAAAATGCAGTGCCGTGTCGTGTCGAAGCCAGATAGTGTGGCATATCTCATCCGTAGAGGACCGCCTAGCAAAGGGAACCCATACAAAAGCGTTAACATCTTCCACTCTCTAAACCCCTTGCCTAGAGTAATGTTTTTATAGTATTTTGTAGAAATGCTTGAGAACTAGGCTTGTAGGTTTCTTTAATGATTGAATGTATTGGAACATTTATACATTAAATTTTTTCTTTTTGTATGAAATCACAAAAATGAAAACAAAAATAGAAAGAAACTGTGATCAATATTTAAAATAAATGGTAAGACGCCTTTTGTATGGCGTCCTTTTGTTCCGTAAAATTTTGTGTGGGTGTCTTCAGGCAAGACTTCTGAAATAAATAACTACCAGCAATGTTCCGGATCAACACGACCTGCAAATTAAATAAAGTATACACATTCAGAAGCATGAAGAGGTTAACGACATTCTATACCGTGTTTCACAATATCCAAGTAACATGTCTTTGCAAAATTTAATATCAATTGGAAGTCGATAAGTGGCTCAAATTTCGCTTCCAAGATTGGACCCGTACAAACATACGAACACGCGAACTTAAGAGCTTGTGAGTTGACATATTCCGACCAAATGACGTAGGTCCGTCAACTGGCTCTCTTTCGATTTCCCCCAATATACAAACTGTACTGCGATGTCATAAACTAAGGACCCCCTGCCTTCTATCACACAATGTCACAATTTGTCTGAGTAGCTAAATTGTTACAATTTGTCTGGGTAAACAAATTGTGACATTGTATGGCAAAGGTTCTTTAGTACGTCATACGTAAAGGGAGAGGGGGTCCTCCTCCCACCCCCCTTTTACAAGTGACGTGCTTTATGGATGGTCCTGGGATGATTAAAATGTTTGGTAAAATGTAAGTCATAATTTGCGGATTTCGGGGTCATTAGGAAACCTGAATATTTCCCTTATATGAATAAATTACCCCATTTGATGGGTAATTATTATAGGCAATGTCTGGCAACATTGGTATTTTACGCTGTTCAAACAAAATACTCAAAATTTCTCTAACTTACGTATGAAAAGATATTCCGTCAATTTTCCTTTCGCTGTCGCTATTACATCCAAACAATACATCGCACCATTGTTTTAACTTTCTGCACAGACATATTCATAGAAACGGACAACGGGCCGGGATAAAGTCAATACATAAATGTATGTGATAAATGATAATAGAGTCGAATTTCCTGGACTACTCCAAAACTGTGATGTTTCATCAGTCTTGTGAATTCAACAAGAATAATTCCTATCGATACATATTATAATTGTTTTTTTTTAAGTTGAAGCTGCTTAAGCTTAAAATCTTTGCAGTTAATAACAACGCCACTCGGTGATGTAAAAAAAAATACTGTCACTCGTTGCTGCAATTTTTTTGTGATCTTTTGTAATAAAACTTTGTGCTAAAATGAGTGTTCAAAATAAATTGAGGAAGAAAAAGCGACGATATTCCCTAGTTTTATAGTTTCCTCAAAGAAATCACTCAAGAGTGTACTGTGACATAGCTTTAATTAACCCCGTTCACGTTATTTATACAGTGTTTTTAATTTTGTGTTCTACTTATAAAGTAACTGTACCGTAGGAATAACAATTATGAACCTCTAAAAATCGAGATAATTTATTTATTGGAGAGAAAAAAAGTAAGCATATACTTACGAAAGTGAATCATCGAGGTGACATTCTTAAAAAGTGCGATTCCGAGTCGTGATTCCGGTAAATGTCAAAATAATGCCATGTATGCTCCCGATCATCTCAAAAGAAAGGAAGCTAGAGATGCTATGTATCGGAGCAACTCGAGTCTCGATTTGATATACGGTGAACACCCATCGGCGACGGGGCTCCGGCGGGAGTATGGGAGCCACGGGTCCATCGACGTCATAGCTGGCGGCGAGCGACTTCCCGCCATGGTGCACAATCTGAACGGCCTCGCCACCCCGGACAAGCCGAGTGGCCTGACCCGCATCACCGATCGCTTCGCCGAGGTGCTGGCCAGCGACCACGCCGACGGGCCCACGCCGCGCGCCAGCGTCAGCCCCAAGCCCCGTCTGAAACTAAACAAGCTGTGGGGCGGTACCACCCCCGTTACACCTCGCAGTGACGGCGAATCTTTGATCAACAACCTGCCCGACACAAACAAGAGAAAAAATTTTGCACACTATGATTGCCAGTCTTTACTGGCTAACTTGAGCTATGCTGCTGAGGTGCGGGGGGCTCTATTGAGCAGACGACGCAACACTACCACAGGAGCTTCGGCTGCATCTCTGTTGGCTACTCGAGGACTGCCACCTGGGGAAGATGCTGTACCTGACACCGGTGATGGAAGATCTAATGAGCTTGTCGAGAGCTGCCCCTTCTTCAGAAATGAGTTAGGAGGTTGGTGTACTGTATTATTATTACATTAGCATAATACAAATGCATTTTAAATGACTTATTTTCACACATTTTATAACTATAACATTCTGAATAAATCAGAAATATATTTAGACTGCATAAAAACAAAAGTATAAGATGATCATTTCTTTTCATATGAAGTAGTTTATATAATATGTTAGCATAATATGGGAGGCAATTAAGATAATATCAATCAAAGTAATTTTGCAACAGTTTAAATTTAATTATGATGAACAAAAATTACTTTTCTCAAATACAAATCTTATTTAGCTGTATAGCTTTTTGTTACTTTATTTTGGTGCTAATGTAATTACATTAAAATTTACCATGATTCATTTATTCTATTGTAGCTGATGTAAAGGATATGAGGAATTCCTTGTTGTCTGATTGAAAAGAAAATTTTGTCTATAATACCCAATTAGTGGTATAATTATATTATTTTAAAAACATAACTTTCGTTTTAATCAAGTTGACTATCATAGTTTTAATGAAGTGTGTGCGTGCCAGTACGCAGTTTAGTTGTTTTTGTGATGCTGTCAGTCATGCATAAACAATTTACATGAATAATATGAGCAATGTTTTTAGATGTTATTTTGTGAACAATCTTAATGTCGAAGATTATTAAATTAAATTAACATACTACACCTGTTTCGAATTACATTCAATTTCTCTATGTAGGGTACTACATATGTACAGTCACAAATACTGATGTTCAGTGAGATCATTGACATTTCTCTATAATAATTGTGGGTTAGGTATTGATCACATTATTATATTTCAGAGAAATTTAGAGTAGATTTAGCATTTACCTGGTTGTATTAATAAAAAAAAAACAAGATATTTGTACAAGAAGTATCAACTGTCATCAAAAAATGTTAAACATGATTTTTTCCAATTTTGTTGTTATGCTCATTTATAAATCTGTGGGTTGTGAACTGTATGAAGTGAACTTTTGTGAACAAAAACCATTGCTCCAATTATCTGTGCCCATTACTTGTGGATTCAATGGAATAATTTTTTGGTGTCAGCCATACGAGTTCATTCCCACAGTGCTTATTATTACCATTGTCTTTACTCAGAGTATCTACTGGCTTACTGTACAGTTATATCTCCTGTTTATATATTTTATTTTTTAGTTGCTATAAAAATCTTACAGATGTCTAGACTGTACATTGTATATCCTTACCTTGTGTGTGTCTTTGTAATTAAGATTTTTTAAAAGTTTGCCCTTCGATAAGGTATCATCCGCTACTGTTATTGTTACTACTATAAATAAAATAAATTGGGAACAACAGCTCAAGCAGGAGCTGCACTTTAGTTCTTAGTCATTTTATAAATATAATATATTGATGTTATCCTGTTTTTGTAAGTGAGGAGCTAGTAAGTGAAGCAACAGTAATGTATTTTACATGTACACTTTATATTGAAAATATATTTTTATTTACAATACAATTTTGTATTAATGCCTGCTGTAAGTCAACTGATTTTTTAATGTTCTGCATTTGTTTACAAGGTGAGGAGGAGCGGTGTGTGTCTCTGTGTTATCGAACTGCAAAAGGAGCTCTGAGCGGTCAGGATGGAGGTTGGCACCGACCCAGAGCAGCATACGGGTTCTCGGTGCTTGAGTTCCCACCAGGGAAAACACATTGGCAAAATGGATGTCCATTTACCAAGTCAACAAACCCACTGCCAATCGAAAGCCAAGACCTTGGCGCCTTATATTACAGAAACTACTTTTATAAACAGCGTAAGTAAATTATATGCACCTTTTACATTCTTTATGTATTGTTGTATCCTTCTCCATTGTTATCGTTATTTATTTACGATAATCGTTTGTAATAGGACATCAGAACTGGCTGGGGATGGACGAGAACCTCGGGCCAGTGGCGGTCTCTATCAAGAAGGACCGCGTAGAGCTACGGCGGGGTGGGAGCGGCGTGGCTGGTGGCGGCGTGGCTTCGCAGCTGGCCTGGCAGTACCGCCTCATCGTGCGCACCGCCGAACTGGTCGCGCTGCGCGGCGCCGTACTCGAAGACGCCGTGCCCGCTGCCAAGCCCAGCCACTCCTCCGACTCGCTCAGCACCAAGGAGGTGCTCGAGCACGTGGCGCCCGAGCTACAGCCGGCGTGTCTGCGCCTCGCCACGCCCGCCGCCGACGACCAGTTGCTGCGGCTCGACGAGCAGCGCCTCACGCGCCAGTACAAGGTCGGCGTCATGTACTGCCGCGCCGGCCAGAGCACCGAGGAGGACATGTACAACAACCGTGAGGCGGGGCCCGCCTTCGTTGAGTTCCTGCAGACGCTCGGGCGTACCGTGCGCTTGCGTGACTTCGACAAGTACCGCGCCGGCCTCGACAACCGCACCGACTCCACCGGCCTGTACTCGGTGTACGCAGCGCACCGCGGCTGCGAGATCATGTTCCACGTGTCGACGATGCTGCCGTACACACCGGACCGCCAGCAACTGCTGCGCAAGAGGCACGTGGGCAACGACATCGTAACGATCGTGTTCCAGGAGCCGGGCGCGGCGGCGTTCTCCCCGCGGCGCGTACGCTCACAGTTCCAGCACGTGTTCGTGGTTGTGCGCGCCGTGGAACCGTGCACGCCGCGTGCGCGGTACCGCGTCGCCGTAGCGCGCGCGCGAGAGGTGCCGCTCTTCGGACCACCACTCGACGCTGGCGCCACCTACGCCAAGGGCGAGGCCTTCACTGACCTGCTGCTCAGCAAGGTATTACACCGTCGCGAAGCACGAATGTTTTAATTTGTTCAAACAGAGGTTAATACAAAATATGACGAATGATGGGAGGCAGTGTTGAAGCTATGAGGTCGGTGAATATTAAAGATATTTTTCCGTGCACAGATAATAAACGCGGAGAACGCGGCGATCCAGTCGCCGAAGTTCAGCACGATGGCGACGCGCACGCGGCAGGAGTACCTCAAGGACCTCGCCCGCAACTACGTCACCGCCACGCCACTAGACGCTCAACAGAAATTCTATAAGACACCTTGTACGTTAATAAACCATATAAGATAACTAAAAGTAATTTTTTAGTTAAAGTATAGAAAGAACAAGAAGCTAATCATAGGTCTTCACACTTAAACATAAATTTACCAACAGGCAAACATGAAATCATACTTTCAAATTTAGCTCACAAAACGAATCAAAAGAAGAAAGAAATTAATAACAAATTCATTCGTACAACATCAACCATCCTAGGCTCGCCAATAACCCCTGGCATATTGAGTCACATGACAGAAGAAACAAAGAACTCCGCAAAGCTACACACTGTATTAATATTCCTATTAGTAAGGGGGCAGGGTTTGAACTTACATCTAAGTAAATAAGACTTAATTTACTAGAAGGTATAGGTACAATGTTGATCAAAAAAGTTAGGATCAAGTTTGTCTCTTGCATTCTTGGTTTGTAGAATGTATGGATCAAAAGACAATTTTTAACAAATATTATTCAATTCAATTCTCGCACTAAGCGGGTAACTCCCGCTAGTACTCTCCCGTATAGTAACTCTCGCACTAAGCGGGTAACGCCTATACTTTGAGCTGTAGCAAGTTCAGCACTATTGTACATTATTTTAATTTTTCAATTCTTATCTCGATTTAGGATCTAACAGGAACCTCCAATACAATAATTCATATTGTTATCTTTTCATTACTTGTAGTATGAAAAGTTGTCAAAAGATATTTTTGTCTCTCTTCTCTCTCTCTCTCTCGACTCGGTTAAGGGCAAACGACTTACGTTTTGTATGATAACAATTTTTTTTATAACTTTCAGCGATATTCTCGTCCCTGCTGCCGAGTCGCGGCAACTCTGTGACGAGCACGCCGGCCGCACGACCCGACGACTGCGCCACGGACGTGCTCGTCAGCGGCGCACTCTGCTACCAGGTCAGTGGTTTAGGCTGTATGTACGGTTCTGCCGTCCACAAGCTAAAATGCCGCTATGCACAAAAAGTACTTTTTGAGTTATGAGCAAAAAACACGGCAAATTTTCTAAGGGCTTGGTACTTCATAATGGGGATATTAATTTTAATAACTCGATGACTATAAAAGCTATAAAAAATTTCCTAATACGATAGAGCTTTTTTTCTGATTATGATGGCATCAAAATGTCAAAATCGAGCAGATGTTAGTTAACGGCACTTAAGCTTGAGGACGGCAGGGTTATTTATAGTGAAGCCATCCTTCTTAATATGTAGTTATTTAACATCGACCAGAAGGAAGAAAACTCCGAACGGACTAAAGTAGGTAACTAAGAATTTGAAAGTTAAAGCTTATCAAATGAGACTTAACGCTTTTACTAGTTACTTTTAGAGCGTCCATAGCCTAATGGGTAAGACCTTTGCTTTACACTCGAAAGGGTGCAGGTTCAAACCCCGGTGGAGGCGTGTACCAATGAGATATTTTCCGATCTAAAGTACATAGTACGGATGCTCATTGCCGTGGGAGAGCCATGCTTGGGCACGAATGGGCCGGCTCGACCGGAGTGATACCACGGCCTCACAGAAAACTGCCGTGCAATGGCGTTGTGCTGTGTTTTGTCCAGTGAGTTAGTTTACCGGTGGCCCAATTTTCCCTTATTCACCTATCCCTATTTCCATTCCATATTCCTTCAGAAGGCCGGCAACGCACTTGCGACTCTTCGAATGTCACGAGTGTCCATGAGCGACGGCAGTTGCTTTCCATCAGCTAACCCGTCTGCTCGCTTGCCTTCCTATATTATTTAAAAAAATAGTATAATCCTTATTATTGTAAGCCTTTTTTCAGAAAAATAATTATACAAACATTAAAAACATAATATTAAATTTTTTATGACTAATACTGGTATACTGTCAGTATAATCTTAAATATGGCTTATTCCACAAATTCTCGTTGACAACCCCCGTTAACGTGAATTAGTAAGCTTTTTTGACTTATCCGTTTTATTATTTTATACACAAAAAAATGTATAATTGCAGGTGCAAGTGCAAGACGAGGGTTTGGGCAGCGCCGTGGAGTGCGCACTCGGAGTGTCCGCCGACACGCTCGTGCTGCTGGAGGAGGCGACGCGGCAGATCGTCCTAGTACTACCTACATCGTCGCTGCTCGGTAAATATATTATCTTAATATCTATGTTCTTTGTGTTGTTTGGATATTGTGCGCGATTCACACAAATCTCAAAGTCCACGCGAGTGAAGCCGCGGGCAAAAGGTGGTGAATAAATATGTAAACTTCTGTATATAACTATTCCCCAGGCTGGGTGAGCAGCGGCGGGTGGACGCGTATCTACTACCACGTTGGGGAGAGCGTGCGCGTGCGCGGCGCCGCCGACCTGCCGCGCCGTCTCGCCGCCATAGCGCCGCCGCACGCCAGGGAGCTGCACGAGATCACGCTCGCGAGGGGCGCCGCTAATGAGCTAGGTATGACCTTTATTTGAGAGTATAAGTTAAGATAAGCGGATAATTTCCCATGACACATCGTAAGGGAAGAGTATCGGTAAAAGACGTTAAAATTAAAAACACATTTTTTTAAGCACATGTTTTATATTTTAAACAACTACATATGGCAAAAAATTAAATCATTTTTGATATGTGTATTTAATCTAATTGATTGCATCTAGGTTTCCACGTTTCCGCGGAGGGCGTGGTGGCGGGCGTATCGCGTGGTGGCGCGGCGCAGCGAGCGGGCGTGCGGCGCGGCGCGCGGCTACTAGAAGTGTGCCGCGCCGCCGTGCACGCGCTGCCGCACGACCACCTCCTCGACCTGCTCAAGACCGCCGACCCCGTCACCGTGCTGCTCGCCGCGCCCGCCGCCTGTGACTGCGCCCGCGCGCCGCCCGCCCAGCAGCAGCCGCGTCGCCGCCCGCCATCGCCGCACCGCTCCGACAGCGAGGGCTACGGCACAGGCGGCTCAGGACGCAGCGCGGCGTCGCCGGCGGGTGCGGGGGGAGCGGCAGACGTACGCCGGCGCTCGCACGACGACTCTCCGCGCCGCCGCCCGCGCTCCGCCAACGCCTCCACGCTGACGGAGGAGCTGATGCGCATGATGGACGCCGAGCTGGGCGAGCTGCGGGCGGGGAGCCGGGAGAGCGGGGTGGGGGGACGGGACTCGGTTGCGGGAGGCGCGCCCCTTCCCCTGCCCGACGCCGCGGCGCTCGACTGGGCGGCGCTCGTGCACACCGCCACACGCGCCATGCTACAGGTCTGTACGACTGTAGCTTGACCTCACTAAGCTTTAAATTCTAATACATTTTATAATACGTAAACACCTTCAGTTTTAGATCTCTTCATTCTTAGTTCTGTTGCATACGAGTTCCGATTATTCTCAGACATTTACAATGATTTCATTAGCGATGATGAACTCGAATATAATTTATCAAAAACAACTTTCTTGTAGCATATAAAATGTCAATTCCGTTTCAGATATGCGAAGAGCACCAGTACCCGTCGCTGGACGCGTCCGACCCGGCGCTGGACTCTGTCACGGACGTCACGCAGGACTCGTGGGTTGACGTGCCGGTGCGTATTAACTCATTCCTCAGCTACATTATTGTAACTCGAAATCTATAAGCGTTGTCATCTTGTCGTTATCATCTTTGAAAATTATAAAGGGGTTGACTACACTGAATAGGGTTTTTGACGCTTTTTGCAAAACTAAATCAATTTGTTTCTAACATGGATGTGTCCTCAAAATAACCTCGCTAAACAGTCATAAAACAATTTTAAAAGTAATGTAATTTTGAATGCCCGCGAAAACGTTGTCCGCCATGATGTGACGTCACTAACCACAAAAGAAACAACGACTTTTATTTTTACTTTTCTTTCATTACATTCAAAAGAAACCCTTTATGAATTTAATTTAAAAATATGGACATTTAACACCACTGGCTGAGCTTTACTAAGCCGAAATTAGTCGACTGACCCTTTCGAAAAGTTCGTGTACAATAGTTATTGCCGGGTACTGTCGTTGTAAAACATGCGACACAATAAAAGTGTCGCATTGGCCACTGTCAACATCGGTCTAGGACCGTGATGTCAAAATACGCGCATCCGTCGAAACGACTCCTGGAGCTCGATATCGTCTATGACTTTTATTTTAGCTACAGTATACAATAAGTTATATATTTCCTGCTGTAACTTGCACGATGTGTATAGGAAACAACAAAATAGCCTAAAGCCAATTCTCGATGTTCTGTCACACACTTACGTCCATTCCTTGATATTCGGTACAAGTGCTCGAGACCTTCGAGACCGATTTTGTAAAGCTTGTAGAGTGAAAAATTTGTAAAAGGAGTTTGTTTCTGTTTTAATTACTGTTTGTTAACGTAAATTCACGTTAATTCAATTAAAATAGCTAATTGTTACTTTTTTAATTAAAAAGTTTTTTGGATTATAAACCAGGAAAAAATAATTGAACCAGATTTAAATTAGAAATTAATAAAATACAACTTGGCAAAATTGAACCAATCATTTTTATCATCTTAGCTTATTTCATAAAGATTCCATTGACATAGATATTATATTGAGCCCCTTAATAAAATTTTAGAGTTATCCTCATTTTAATCGCGAGCGGTGATATTCGCGAAATCATCCAGAAGTAGCCTGACAGTCCTGACAGATGCGCGAATTTGTGCAAAATGACGGCGACAGTTAAAGGGTTATTCTAAATTTATTACAATTTTAACATATTTGATATTCGTAAACGAATGGAGTCGTAGTTAAAGCGTATTTTTACATATTACGTTTATCCGCACAGCTGCGAGACGAGCCCCAGTCGCAGTCGGAGACGCCGGCGAGCGTGCAGGACTCCACTACGACGGTGACGGGGGAAGTGACGTCACCGACGACTGGGGAGGGGTGCGCGTGCGGGCTCGCCGAGCGCGTCGCGGCGCTAGAGGCGGACGCCGTCACTGCGCACACGCACCAGCGACAGTTGGAGGACGAGGTGAGGGAATACGTGGTTCACAGCCTGTCTCACCACTTACTGATAAACTGCCGGATAGTATAACTGACAGAGTAATAAATTCTGTTCCATAAGCGTCTGATATGGTAGAAGATATGGATAATATGGAGAAGTTCAGACTGATACAGATCGTAGATCTAAGTATTTTAGTCGGGTTATGTCAAACTCAGCCGTCACGACTTACATGAAATTGACATTCCGACCAAATGACGTGTGTCCATCTATTGGTACTGTTTCAATTTCCCCCATAGTACAATAATCTAGGATATGAATATTATTTTTGGTACATATTTTATCAGTCGGTGGTTAAACAGCCGCCAGCTCCTTAATAGTTTATCAGACAAATGAATTTATGGTCATATTATACATTGAACTTCAACACTTGCAGCTAATCTGATATTGCCAGTGTCCAATATCCACAGACGACATTAATCACTTTCTATCAGCAAACTGCCTAAAGTTCGGTACTGAATGTTGCGCATGATTAAATAATAATTTAAAAATTTATACACAATATTTTATTAAACTATACACTAATATATAGTAAAAATGTCGTAAATAGTATGATGTTATTGTAATAAATTACAATAATATAAAATAAATGAGCGTGTGCGCACGCAGGTGCGGCGGCTGAAGCGACAGAACCTGCGGCTGCGCGAGGAGTCGGCGCGCGCCGTCTGGCAGCTGCGACACTTCACGCAGTGGCTCAAGCGGACCGTCGACCGACACTAGCCGACACCGCCACCGGTAATTACACACACACACACACACACACACACACACACATACATTTATACTCACTGTAAGATATTACAGAATAAAAAAAATCTCACCCGCTTCTTGTCGCGTTCGCTGCATGTCTCAATTGCACGAGTTCACGTACTGAGTACGTGCGTAAACGCAACAGCAAGGGTTTTTTCCATAAACACATTTATAACGCACTGGTTAGAAGCCGCCTTGAGTACGCCAGTTCTATCTAAAACCCATATACCGCCGTCGCGAGTAAAAACATTACAAATAGTTTTTAAATGTCATCACCATTAAAATTGTTATATTTTATACTTGTAAGATCAGTACTAGAATATCGTTCCCCGGTCTGGAGTCAACACGTCAATGCCATATTAATAGAATAGAAACGGTTCAGAGAAAGTTCTTGGTTTTTTCTAACAATTTACCAAAAAAGATGAATGTTCATAACACAAACGACGAGCGATTGAAATATTTTAACATCAAGAGACTTGAGTATAGTTGGTGGATTACAGATCAGGCTTTTTTTTTAGAATAGGTAATATGCGTGTAAAACAAAATTTATTGAATGCAAATTATTACGATAGTGGGCCTAAATATATACAGAATCACAAAAAATCTCT
>JAOTAV010084914.1:0-12055 GCA_026546445.1 Cyclargus thomasi | reverse complement strand
AGCTATATTGTTGTGCCAAACGGGGATCTTACAAATGGTCCAAGAACCAACAAATGCGTAATAACACATGAATAATGAATAGATAAGTACTTCAGTCATTGACGAAAAAAATATTTTCACTGCTAGGAAATGTCTACGGAAATAAGCTTTTTCTAGACCCCCACCTCTTCTATACTATCATTTGAGATGAGCGTCTATTGTAACTATTGTAGCATATTGAATTGTTTTTATGAGGGAATAGGGAATGCCCTATTCCTAAAAATGGCCGGCCACGCACTTGCGATTCTTCGGATCTCGCGAGTGTCCATAGGCGACAGCAGTTGCTCTCCATCAGGTAACCCGTTTGTTCGATTGCCCCTGAATATCATAAAAAATGTATATATGTATAATTGTTTGGCACGATCTGCAACCTAAACGGTTTGATAGATTTTGACGTTCGAGGTATCGTTACATCCGTCTTGATAGCGCAAGTGACACTGGATACATAAAAAATCAGAATGGCGGGTTTTGAAGTCAAAATTATAAGATTCTAAATTTAAGGCCTTTTAGGTCATGTAGGGTACCAAAATGATTGAAATTATATAGCCATACATATATCCAAAAAGCAAGACAACCGGTTGCGTCGTACGGATGTGAAGGACGTACAAATGAACAAACACTATAAGATTTATATTATAAGTGTTAAATCTAAATCCGTGCTTTTAGTATTTCTATAACATCTATATATCTATACAGCTGCGCTCCACACAAGCTACACAGATTCACACAGAGTCTTTGCAATGTTTTCATAATATACATCTCAAAAACACTTTCTCCGCTATTAAAGTTGCACTAATTATGCAGATGGTTCGAGTCGGCGACGCGAAATGAAAACACCCTGGAAACGGGCGCGCTTGTTAAGAAATTCAAAAGTATATAGGTCAGAAGAAGTTCCGGACCATTCTGCTACATTCTATTTATTAGGTGAAAAATGTTTGGACTGTAATGCTGCTGGTTTAGGGCTACATGTGAAAAGTTAAATTATTTGGTGTATAAAATTGGTTACCGGCAATAAATTATTTGTACCATATAATAACTTCCTCTATTCAGTCTGGATCGTCTCCTAAGTTCTGAATTATCGCATAATCTTCTCTGATATAAATAATTCTTGTGTACGTGTGTTTGTCAATAAGCTCCTCCCAAACCAATGGAGCAATTTTAATTTAATGTTTTGAAGGTTTAAGGAGATTTGAGAATGGTTTCAATTCACAAATTGGTACACTGAAAGGTGTTTTTCAATTTAAAGTGGGTGAAGATCCTCTAGATGGCACTACCATCTGTACGCTGTAACACTAACTGTCAAAAAAGTTCCAACTTGATTCGCCAGATGACGTTTTAACGATATAATTTTTTTTCGTAATTTTAAAATTATTCATCCATACCCTTGCAAAGCCTAGACGGGCCCCTAATATTATTATAATACTAACGAACTATGACTACATAAGTGAAACTTTTTTGTAAAGCACTTAACCGTTTTTTATTGTCGTTTAATAATATCTAATTAATATAAAAATAAATGGAACAAACGTAACAAACACATCGTTCAAAGAACAGAGACAAATCTAAAAAGACACATTTCTTAACTGCACTAGAACTTGGCTTCAAGTATAATTTCCATAGCCATTATAATGTCACAAAAGACAAAAAATATCTGCGAAAAAACGGGCCATAAAAATTAAGAGGCCATTAATAAGAGCCAAAACTTTATCCCCGGGAGTGGAATGAGCGTCAGAACGCTTGACCTAGGGCTGACAATGAGACTTTTTATCTCCAACATATTTGGCATCGCCATGGGATTCTTTGAGAATCTTTTAGATTCGCTCATTATGGGCTCACTGGGACATAAGGCAGTTTATACACTTCTTTTCAGGCGCTATTTTTATTCCGTCAATGTTTTATACTTTATGACTGCTTTTCATAATCGACAATTATAAACAACTAGGTTTGTAATCCGTTGCGACATTTTTCCGGGTACAAAGTAACCTATGTCCTTCCCCGGAACTCAAAGTATGTCCATAACAGATTTCAGCAAAATCAGTTTCACGGTTTGGGCGTGAAAAGTTTACAGACAGATAGACAGACAGACAGATAGAAGAACACTCCTTTGCATTTATAATATTAGTATTGAATGGTTGAAGGCTTGTAACTTTGTTGCTTTCAATTTTATCAAAAAACTGATTGGACTACACCGTTTTTCAATAACGTAGGTTTTATTTAATTAAATAATAAAAAATTATGCATATTTCCTATTGTTATATTTCCGCCATATTTGACACGTATACATTATAGCTTATAATTCAAAAAGCCTTTTCGCTTTTTGAATTATAAGCTGTTTGTTTGTTCTGAATGAAAAAACAAAAATCTATTTCATCGTTTATATTACACCTTCACACAAAAGGTTTATTTTCATTCAATTTGTGTCTTGAAATTTCAGGTGCTTAATCGTTAAGTAGAGCGTTGATATTAACTTTGAAATCTCAGCTTCGTAAGTCTTTTGCGGCTTTCCAAACACTCCGATTTTATGTTAAGTCGCTATGAATACAATAAGTTTACCATTCAGAACTTACAAAGAACCTCGATAGGGTGTAGTCACCCTCAAGAAGAGGGCTTATTCCATATCTTTGAAGAAATTTTTAGACCTCTCGTGCCCGCCGTCGTTGTGACACGAAACGCCGAGAAAAAAGTATTTAGTAGCATCATTACTACAACTAAAAATCTTTTTTAATATGTTCTGCCGTGGGAGAGCTATACTTCGGCACGAATGGGCCGGCTCAACCGGCGTGATACCACGGCCTCGCAGAAAACTGGCGTGAAACGGTATTGTGCAGTGTTCCGTTCAGTGAGTGAGTTTACCGGTGACTTGACATCCCTAATCTCCTATCCCTATTCCCTATTCCCTCATAAAAGCCGGCACTAGTCGTTCTTCGGATGTTACGCATGTCCATGGGCGATGGCAGCTGCTTTCCATCAGGTAACCCGTCTGGTCGTTTACTCCCTGAAATATGTGTCATTTTGTTCTACGCCACTTAGATCAGGCAACGACTTGGATGCTAGAGCAATGTGGCTAGAAAATGAAACCTATAGCTTAGATTATAAAGCGGCATTTTATCGGTCCGAAACAATCTCATTGATTGTGACGGCGTGCGATGGATAAACGGCGTTATCTATAAATATAATAAAACAGTAAAATTGGAGTGTCTTTTTATTTAATATTTTCACAAAATTATCAATGTGGGGGTGCTAAGGAACAGTACACATAGAACATATGGAAAAAAAAGTTGTCTGTTAGTATGCGCTAATCTTAGAAACTACTGGACGGATTTGAATGAATCTTTCTTTCTTTAATAGCTATTAGGTCTGGGCAACATATAGGAAACTTTTTATCCCGGGAAAATTTACAGTTTCCGCGTAGTATACAATTTTTGTGCAACGAAGTTGTACGCACCAACTAGTACTTAATAGTTTTAATTCCTATTGAATAATACTAGAGATCGTCCTGTGGTCAAAATTCGACCATAAATATTTAAATCAATCGTGTAGACGAGCTATAAAAATAATCTATTTTCAATTCAACTTAGCATAAAAGTTTAGTTACCAGTCCAATAAATTTTACTAAAAATTTACAGACTTAATCCATAAACAAAAGAGTACTTCGTGTATGATTATCATATCATGTCAAAATATTGTAGTGTGCGGGTTTTAGTGTGCATAGCGTTTTATTTATAAAATATATCCAAAATTAAAGCATATTTTATAATAGCATTGGTACTCCACGCTACTCCTTCATATCAATTATAACTGGGAGAAATTTCATGCTTTTACATCTACGCATCTTTCGGAAAAAAGAGTACAAATTTTTCTCTCTATCTGTTTTAATAATAAAATGTATTTACCTATTTATCCTCAATCTTATCTAGATTCTCCGAGTCTAGACAATTCATTTAGAAGTCCGTCTTAGTCGAGTTCTGTTAAGACGTTTCATTTAACGACAAACCTCAAGCATTTAGCCGTATTTACTAGAGTTTTCTATAAGCTACAGCGGATACGATAGACGGTAATAGATGGCGCCATTACAGTGCAGTTTCGTGTTAACCGCTTATACGTTAAATGTCTGGGATTGAACTCGGGTACTTATTCTCCAGAGTTAATGTCATTAGCTCAATCCATAGAGAATGGTATTGAAACGTGACAGCCGCGTATACTGTATACGCTGTCATATGTGAAAGTAAAGAACACACACATATAGCTACGTGCAACTATATCCACACTAATATTTAAAATATACCTACACTAATATATATAGCTATACATATAATAAAACAGCAAAATTGGCTTGTCTGTACTATTTATATTTTTAAAAACGAATCAATGTCCTCTACATTCTTCCTTCATGCTTAGGAAAAATAATAGAACACAAATCGACAAAAATATTTGTCTGTTTGTACGAACTTATCTCCGGAACTACGTAAGTGTGTTTTTTGTTTCCTGTTGTTATAATTAAAATTTGTATACTTGCTTACTTTATTGAAATGTTGCCTCGGAATGTAAAAAAAACTACTAAAATACTAAAAAAAAAATATGAATCACACATAATGCCTGGTTTACACGTATTAAGTATATAAGTAGGTACCTAAATTTTAACTTATGGGGGTTCTACACGACGGGAACAAACATCACGCGAAGGTGCACTTTGATGCAATCCAAGTAGCACCCTCATTCCATGGCGGACGATAGAAAATAGCTACACTCAATGGACACCATTTTCAACATTAATATCTAAGATGCACCCTAAATTCAATCTAACGCCAATAAATGTGGGTGCAATTTGGAGTGCATCAAGATCTTGTTTGGTATCAAGGTTTGTCAAACACGAACATTTTCAAAATTAATATCTGAAATTCACTTTCAGTTCATGGCGTAAGATTGAAAATGCATTGCATCATCACCTTTGCGTGATGTTTGTTCACAACGTGTAGAACGCCCTTTAATTTTAAGTTACTTACTTATGTACTTAATACGTGTGTACAAGACATAAGAGCAATATTTCGTCAAAGCAGACAAACGAATTCCATACTTCATATAAAACTGCTAACAACGTACAATATTAAGTTACATCAGCTGTTTGATGCATTCACAAAAGCGAGCCAATCACTTTACTTAAATATTTTCTTAAAATTTCTTCACAGTTTATGAAATTTTTAACTGCGATGTTTTTCTCCGGATCGCGAGACGAAAATAAATAAAACTCTTTTTTAGCGAACCGAGTGAAACTGCTTCAAACTTTCTTTGAAGGAATTATTTATAAAATGCAAATTATGTTTTAATTATTTTATAGGAAGCTTTTTTGTGAATAAGAGCTAGGTAATATTACAAAACTTAGTGCTGAGTACAAAAATGAAATAGCTATTTAAAGGATCTTTTAGGTCAGTTTGCAACACTAATGTTTGGTTTATCTGAAAATTTTAGCTAGAGTTTATCTTTTTAACGGATTTGTTGATAAGTGAATGTATACTCGTATGCTAAACAAAAGCGCTAGAAAAAAATACATTCATCAAAGTCTTTCGAATATTACCGCTATTATTTTCACATATGGTTACAATAAGACATAAGGATGAAGTAGTTTCATTATTTTTTATTGATTTTTTTATTAATTTCACGTTTTGTAAGACATGTTTACAAAACATGTTTTTTTTTTTCAAAAAGTCTACAACTGCGTTTATCGGTTATGCACACTGGATATACAAATTTTCACTCTTTCGTGCAACATTATGTCGAATGTATTATCGAAGTTATTAACATTTTATTGTTCGAATTATTAAAATCGAAATACCGAAGATAATAAACGAATATATCGAAGATAATGTACACTTTAATAATATCTTTGGACGCTTCACACCACGCCATGCTGGCCCCGTGGTAAGTACCTGAAGAACTTGTGTTACGGGTACCCGACAACGGAATTAGTTAAAACTATCGCACAAAGTAAACCGGTAGCAATTTACTGTAATATTTGATTTATTACGATGGCCGTTTTAATCATAATTATGTTTGAGATATCCAATAACTGTAATAAACTTGATTGCATTAATTATTTTAGGCATGAAATACGACGCGTCTTATCTATATCTTGCCAGTGTCGTTGGGTTGGCGGTTAGATGACCGCTTAAGGTCGTTTGGACCCTGAAACTTCGTTCAATTTCATCGATATCAATAATGCAAGGCTGAAGAGTTTGTTTGTTTGAATGGGATGGGCTCATCTTAGGAATTGAACATTTTTTTGTGTTGGCTGTAGGCTATGTAATATCACGCAACGACCTAGAATAGGAGCCAAGCAGTAATAAAATAATGTTGATAATTTAGGAAGTTTTACGCGGACGTAGTCGCTGCTAACATTTAATGTAATATCATAATAAGCTGTAAAAAAAACCTTTACATAATGACTAAGAGCCAATAATCTAATATATAAAATTCTCGTGTCACAATGTTTGTCTTCGTACTCCTCCGAAACGGCTTTACCGATTTTAACCAATTTTGCATGCATATTCAGTAGGTCTGAGAATCGGCTAACATCTATTTTTGGTTCCCCTAGATGTTAGGGGAAATTATTTATATGGCAAAACAACGTTTGCCGGGTCAGCTAGTAATGATATAAAAAATAAGGATAGCATACTCAATAGAGTATATAATATGTATACTTTATATATTCTGTTTTAAAATTAATGACATTTTTCATTGGTAAATATAACTTTGTTAATATTAAAATATCATAATAATCTATAGCTTCTAGCCAAAATAACGTAGTTTGCACAAAATAATCTCAAATAACCCCAACTCTATATCACATCTGTTGAAATTAGATTCGCCGATTTCAAAAACAGAATTCCACGAAACTATTTCGAGTCGGCTGGCTGAGGTGGAACTGGGTTGAATCTGACGCAACTGATATCAAGCTACAAAGCCCGAATGCTGGCATGACAACTTGACGTACAAATCTTTTGAAAGAGTTCAAAAAGCTGGGTTATACGTCACACGGTGCACCGCAATCACGTTTCAGTGTGGTGGAATTCGCTAAGCCTGATCTAAGTTTTCCCGTGAAATCGAACTGAAAAAAAAAAGAAAACAGGGTGTGTATGTCCCATATTGTTTTGTTATTTAAGATTCAATTTTTGTAAATAATGTCTCACTGTCAAAATGCTGACTTTTGAAATAATTCCACGTTCAATAGTTTTGTTTTTGAGCAATATTCAACTAGAACTTTCAGACTATTCGTGTGGCCACGACACGTGCTTGTTTAATGTTTACATTAGCGAAACACTGTGTGAGACGTGTCGTCCATCGCGCACCCGTCAAAAACACGAATCACGCCGCGCGGCTACCCGTCGCGGGCGCACGCAGGGGCCTAAAACCTTTTATAGTTACCTTTCGATCTTTACAGCTGCGAGTGATGCGACCCGATCGACATAAATTCAAATAAAATGTTACTTGTGTATTTGTGTTTGTAGGTGTATTTCAAAAACGTAAAATACTAATATTTTGAAAGTATTATCTTCCTTAAGACCAAATTATTACTCATCATCTTTCAACTAAGTCTAAGCCGAAAATCAAGTCGATTGGTTGCTTTGTAAGGGCGTTAAAGGAGAACTAACAAATACACTCGCCCATGGTTTTTTATATTAGTATTGATTTGCCTTGAGAAGACTTGCAGTTTGAACTGATTCACCAAGTTTTATCTTGCATTATTCTTAAAAGTCTATGGAAGGTTTGTGCGGTGAGAAAATTTAAGAATTACATGAAACAAACTTGACGGGCGAGTTACCGCGCAACAGCCGATCGGTTAACGTGTCTTATCGCTCTTTGATAAATACGCTGTCGCCCCGAGTAATATAACTGTTATATTAAGTTCAAGTTTCTTTAATAGTGATAATTAACTTTTGTCTGGGCGCTCCTGGCAACAGGGGCCCCCAAACTAACCATGGATTAACCTTCAGTAACCCCTACTGTTAGCTACGCAAATGTAACATCCAAAACAACGTACCCGAAGAAATATCAAACCATTGTTCTAGATTCTATTGATGGTTTTACGCTTCATGACTATCTACTATCTTTCACTACTGCTACTAACCAAACCAAGGTCAACTCGTTTTATTTTCCACCGGGTAGGTCCGTCAACTGGCTCTCTTTCAATTTCCCCTATTATACAAGCCTTAAAAGTTGCTAGTATCTCTATAGTCTATCGTGAACTTTAAGCAATAGTATTTCACGATACTTCGATACCAGATACATTTTTAATATATCGATACCGAATAAATAAACTATTTCTTAGCAGCGACTTGATGACAAATTATATTTGAAGATAAAAGTTAAAAAAGCGGATAACTAACATTTTACAACATTCCAGTAAAAGTTCCCTTATAATTTTGCGATTTAAATATCTAGCATGTCTATCTATACATTAAACCCACATCATTTTATTTCAAAACATTTTTCTGGTCCTAACGTGTCAATTTATGTAAAAATGCGTCAGTTTTTAGAATATTACTTACCAGCTTCTTCCACTTATTTCTTCATTTGAGAGCGGATCGTGTCTTTCTCAATTTATTGTCGAAGAAAAAAAGTTCATGCGACTAACAGCAATTTCCCAATAAAGATACATCAAACCCCTTTTTATAGGTTAACTTTCTAGAGACTACTTTCGATATTATCTCAGTGCTGAGAAACGATGTTCATTGTCTTTTAAGTAGTCGTTATAATGGAGCTTCAATATTTTACTTAAGCATCGTTACACTTTTTCATGATGCAGAAAAGAGGGAAATTTTCTGTTATAGACAAGAACTTCAGCGTAAGATGTTGTAGAAAAATCTTTTTATTTCTTATTTATCTTAATCTTTACGCTTAAGATTGCGCGGAGGTTCTATAGATGAAAGTTGGTCGGTATCTTTTATTTAACAAAAAAGTTTATATTTTACTAGCTTTTACCGTTGAATAGTGTTGGTCCTTAGGTGAGTCATTCACTAGACGGTATAAAGCGTGTGCGCTGTTGCACGTCCGTTTCCTGTGAGGCCGTGGCATTTCCCCAGTTGACCCATTCGCACCAAACCAAAGTTAGCCCATGGCAAAATCGACCGAATCGCATACGGTGTGCAAATCCAAAACATTGGTCTAAAAGTTTAGTAGTCCGGCGCGGACACATAATCTATATTATTAAATAAAATCCTTTGTCCTGAACTATATGCATTAAGGATTCAGTTGTCAGCCTAAACCACTGATGAGGGAGTGTACTCCGTATGACAAAGATGACTAATAAGAAAGGTTTTTTTGAAATGTTGTCTTCTAAGGAGGTTAAAAAGGTGGTCAAATTTAGTATGGGAAAACGCGATTCCGTGATTCTGATGTAAAATTTGCAAAAACATTGTTTCATACATTTCCCTAAAGATTTTATTCATAGTTCTTAAAATATCTTTACTAATATTATAAATTCGGAAGTGTGTCTGTCTATTTGTCTGTCATCTCTTCATGCCCAAACCACTTTGAAGCCCTGGGAAGGACATAAGATACTTTTTATGAAGGTAAAATGCAATGTTCCGGCATGACAAACGAATTTTGGCACAACGGAGTTGTGGGCATCATCTAGTTTTTATAAAGCATGTTGTCTTACAAAGACTACCAAAATCTTTCTTATTCTACACGAATGATTCTATATTCAGTACGTGTTTGCATAAACAATCCAACAATCTCTCGCACAGATGAAATATGGCCAAAGTAAATATTGGCGGGAGAAATTTTGAAATTGGAAGCGTACTTTCCAATTTTTCTACGTTCAGAGTACTTGCCAGTTGAAAGTTGTAAATTAAACTTGTCGGTTTCGCTTGTAAATTTAAGATTATATTTCTTTATACTTTTCCAAAAGAGCATAGGTTACTTTCTGTTTTTAGCAAGAGGTACGATTCGGTAAATTTACAATTTTTATAAAAAATAGGGAGCAAACAAGCTACCTGATGGAAAGCAACTGCCGTCGCACATGGACACTTTCAATAACAGAATAATAGCAGGTGCACGGCCGGCCTTTCGTAAGGGAATAGGGAAAGGGAATATATATAGTAAATAGGGGGTAGGAAAACACACTAACCTGAATCAGAGCGCAAGATCTATATAACTGGGAGATAATGCCACATGGCATTAAGTTCACCTTTATACTTTTTTTATGTGCATAAAGTTTTAAATAAAATAAATAAATAACTCAGGTTTTTTTTCGGTAAGGCCATTTATTTCTTCCGGTCAATTTATTCCAGGCGTAAGTTACGCAAAAAGTACAGTGTGCACTTTGGCTGTTTATTTTATCCCTTAAATAATAAACGTGGGTAGCTTAATTATAAACTCAAAACATCATTAAGCATTTTGCCGACGCGGTGAGCTGATGAAGCATATTATTTTGCCCGCTGATGCTGCGTGGTTCATTGTACATGACTTGCATTATTGTGGAAAATTCTAGAAAATTGTGACGTAGTAAAATATTATGTTGATACATTATATCGCGTCACATTTCCGTATTACGAGGCGAAACAAAAATTTAAATTTAAATTGAGAATGCAGGCAGGCTAGGACGAGAAACGTATGCGTGTGAAAAGGATATAACATGCATACGTTTCTCGTGACATACTATGCTCGTGTTCATGTGAAAGAGAGCAAGAGAGTTTACTAAAAACCGGTTGAGCTGTTCAAAAGTTGTAAAGAGCTCTTGCAAAAATATAAATGTAGAAAAGTACACTAACCATAATATTCTGGTCTTATTCTTTCTTCTTAAATGATTTCAGCTCTGATAGATTTGCTTTTACCATGTAGCGTGGGAGTTGAGAGTGCTATTTTTGTAGTAACTCAAACCTCGTGGAGAACTTGTACGTTTTGTAGATTAGGTGAAATGGAGAATCAAATAATAAGAGTATTTTTGGATGCAATAACACGCTTCAGCAATTTGAGGGTTGTAGAAAAGAAAATTCTTTGGAAAAATTGTTTACGTTAAAAATTTTGTTTACAATTTTAGACAGCAAGGCCTAAAACATTAAGTTGAATGTGACATAAAATATCTGCGAAGCTTGATTATGAAAATATGACGCTTTGTTGTTCCATGTTATTACAGGCTTACCGTACCTGGATATCATTAGTGCTTTAGGTGGAAGTGTCTTAGGGGCACTTTGAAGTCTGACTTTTATACCATAATAACCAGAGACATGTAGAAAGCATAGTATACTAGCTTAATTTGACGCGCTCGAGTAAATCTAAAATTTCCGTGTTGGGCTCCTCCGCTAATAAGGTTGTTTGTCCATTTTACGCTGTCACAGCCAACGAGATTATTTTGCACCTATAAAATGCAACTTTATGATCTAGGCTATAGGTTTCATTTTCTAGCGATATTGCTCTATGCATCGCCGATCTCGAGGACATAGAGCAAAATGATGCCTGTCGCCTATGTCATACAGTAGAATTTTATCAGGACGAAACAATCTCGTTGACGGTGACTGCCGGCAGTGGACAAACGACCTTACAAATTCAAATTTAATGATGTATTTGCGCCGGAAGGCGATAAGGAAAAGTGACGTAACCATTTACGAAGTAGGTTAGTGAAACCAACCGGAAGTGGCTAGTAGAATTATAGCCTTAATATTTGTAAGAGTCAGGTAGTTTTAAATGACGGGAAAAATTACAGGAATTCATCTAGTCTGGAATCCTTACTGTAGTAGTTTAAAATACAGGAAATTGTGTTTATTGGTCAATACCTTACGCCTAATTGACTTGATTTTTGGCGTAGACTTAGTTGTGTTGAAATTATGAAGAGAAACTTGGCTACTTTTTGACTAGGGAATCGAAAGATAAGCGACAAGAATATTTGTATTTGTACGCGATTCCAAATTCTAATATATATATATACTTATGTATTAAAAACAATTAAAAACAATTATTGTCTATTAAATTAGTTTTAAGACATAACATTGTTATTTTCCATCTTTTAGGTAAAAGATGG
>JAOTAV010084913.1:17817-28739 GCA_026546445.1 Cyclargus thomasi | reverse complement strand
CAGCCTTTCCTGAGAATCTCGGCTACAAAGTGTGGACGTTGGATAGAACACATGTTTCAAATTATGTGTATTAGGGTGAATCACCTTTTTCTTGTCCTAGACAAATCTTTGACTAAAAAGTCAATCAACGTATTTTTCATCGATAAAATAAGTTTATTCGATAGCCAATGAAATATATTAACCGATAATTTAAAGTCAGTGGTCCAGGGGACAAAACCATATTTTCATACAAATTCTGGGAAATTTTTTGTCCCCGGGCAACTGCTAGTAATCATATAAGAACTGTATTTTTTTCTGAAATTCTCAGTTACAATATTGGTCTATGTATTAAGGTAATGTGATTTAAATTGGATATTAGTAATTAGTAATTATTACGGTTTAAACTCGTAAAGGCAAAAATTGCGTTACAAAAAAAGTTGATTCACCCATTAATAAAGGTACTTGAATAGTACATTAGTAAGTACATAAGCCTGCCCTCAAATCAATATTGGGTGTGACCTATGTAAACGATAGTATTCAAGTAATTACTTACATTTTTTTACTCTATTGGTGGGCATACACAGGACATCTTAATTATTAATATCGTCGTTGAAGTTCTAACACCCACGTAAGTCACATTGATTATTTAGTCAATTTGATGCCGTTTTGAAGAAAATCGGTAACGCATCGTTTAAGTTAATCAGGAACACGTGTCAGCTAACAAAAACTTGTACAATTTTTTAATTTTAAAATCCTATTCGTATTGTGATCTATACAAAATTCAATAAATTGTTTCGCTCTCCTGAAAAATTGCCATTTTTGACTTACGAGAACTTCAACGACGATATGTATGCTTTTATACTACGATTGTACAACATTATCAGTGAGTAATATTTCTTTATCAATTTAGTTTATTTTATACTTTATACAGTTTTTATACAGCTAACGAGGTAAGCAGAGTCGAATGAAATAAAATCAAAGATAAGTTCTAAAATAATTTATTTATACTCTTTTATAAAACAATAGCTTATACTCTAGCATTTTTACAATAAATATAATTATATCTACCATTAACGCGATCTACAAAACAAAAATGTATGTACATTAATAGTTGTAGTAATGTACAATCCATTCATAGTTTTAAGAAACGACAATGTTTTTTTTTCAACATTTAAACTTTATCATTAATTACACAGTCGTGAGCAATGATTAATAATAGGCAAATAACATAATGAGGATATATCGATTAATAACAAATTAATATTATTAAAAGACATAATAACATGTATAATTTTCTCCAAACTAAATATGACATTTGAGATCCCGCTTCTAGAAACAATTTAACGCTTGTGACTGTTAAAACAAGGATAGATTAGAAATAAGACTACTGCTATAAATATTATTATACAGTAGGTTCATTTTATTCCAAAACAAAAACAATAGAGCTATTAAATTAGTATTATTTTGCAGAAGTTAGGAATAAATTTACAGGATTTGAATTTAAGCGCTTTTATTCCATAATAAAATATGCTAACGTTTTATATTTATAATACTGGTTTTCAATAATGTTCTTACTTTATTCTAGGTGAGCCTTATAATTTGAATCTATACATGCTGCAGTAAAATATTCAATTATATCCAAGCATGCGTCACAAGGCACTATACTAGCGAGATTATCTAAGTAACAGAAACGTCGACGGGGGGTTAGCCAAGACCTAAACGTTTTCTCTTCTTTATAGCATCGCCAGCAAATGTATGTAAATGACATTAGCATTCGTTACGCCTTATGTCATTTCCATTCATTTTGTTAGGCGATTCTACGAAGAAGCGAAAACGTTCAGATCTTGGCTAACCACCAACGACTCCTACTAAATTCGGTTTGCAACTCCGAAATGAGCCTCAAATTATATTCCAAGGCGATGAATCAATAACGTCAAAATTGGTAAAAAAACGCTAACTCGGAACAAAAATAACGAACAACTTTCGAAGCCTAAGACTCGATTTAATAAACTTATTCTATTGCCATATTTCTTATTTGCATGTTTCTTAGCTTTTGCATAGCTTACCCTACCTATCTTGGCGTTCACACTGCTTCTGCCACTTAATCACATAAACCTCTCACCTATAGGAACACATCATCATGAAAACCTAACAGAATACACGTTGGGTTGAAAATCAATAAATAAATCGTTTAAAAATAGCCGTTAGCTCCTTTAACTACTCCTGAAATGACTCATCATTAGGGTAATAAAGGAAACCATTCCCAAATTATATCTTTAATAGCATCGGTAATAATCGATACGACACGGGCACCCAAATACAGATACCATTCGTTATTTAATATCAGGTTTAATTAAAACAATAATACTTACAGGACAACGCAACTATCCAAATATCGCATCACAATAATTCCTTTCATCCGACCAATTAATTAAGCGTGTCGATTGAACAACAGATAAAATATCAATTTCATGTTTCGTTCTAAGTTATATTTCATCGAATTTCAGAGAATTAACACAAACTGATATCACAGCATTTTGTATAGTCAAACACTACTCGACACGTTCCAATTCCCGAATTAATATTTACAAAAAACGACATTGAGTGTACTACCATGGAAGTTGATTCATAGCGAGGCTCAGCTGACAGATCACGACATAAATGGTATTGACATATGAAGACAAAATAACGTAGGTCCATCAACTGGCTAGAAATCAATTTCCTAGATGGTACGGCATGCCCACGGGAGACAAAATTTTCGCTGTGACAACCTACTCGCCAAAAGAAACACAAATTATGAAGTAGCGAGTTAGCGATGTGCTATCAAAGAAATTAAAAGGGCTAGGTGGGCCTACGTAAAATGGATAAATTTTGTCAAGCCCAGCCAATACATGATGTCTATCAGTTACCTGACATAGCCAGACTGTAGAACCTTTAAATCATTTTCTGTGATAGTCCAAGCCAATCTAACTGGCTATCAGTTATATAACTGTGACTAGTCTGACCTAGCTGCCCCAACAACTGTTTCCCGTGAGCATATCCGGGGAACATAAGATATACTTACTACATAATACTCAGTCCCTTTCAACAACATTAGATACAATAATTATATCAACGCTTAAAATACTATACAGACCGACAAATATATGAGCTTCGACAGTAAACACTTAGGACCTGTTTCACCGCTTACTGATAAAGTTTCTGTTAGGCTATCCACAACTTTATTGACAGATTCTCCATACAACATCTGTCCAATAAAGTTGTAGTTAGACTATCTGTAAGCGGTGAAACAGGCCTTTACAATAATTTGAATGTTACATGAAACATCAGAAATTAATAAGCCAATGGTATTTTGCGCACTTCATCATTATAAACCAAGAGCTGGTAGCAATTTTTGAGTAGGCATTTGAGGTAAGCTGAAACCTTGTAATGTATCTCTCTCACACAGCCCAATATGGAACTGCAGACCTGGCTGGTGAGAAGCGGGGTTAAAAAAAAACAAAAGAAGAAATTTGTAAAAATATATATCGGAATCAGATTCTTTAGTGATGAAAAATCTTGTATAAAAATTTCAAGTTCCCACAAATACTTTTTTTATACTTCGCAAGCAATTTTCGCACGCGCCTGGCAATGTTAAAACCCCCACCGAATCATCTGGTTCATAATTTTTATATACTTCAAATATTCAACTATAACATATAAAAATACATATTTCCTCAAATATATTTTTGGAATATATTTTTTTCTACTTCAGGTAAAATGTAAGGCCCCGCTTCTCATCAGCCAGGTCTGCAGTGCCGTATTGGGGTGTAATAGGAGAGTTATATGAAATGGTGTCAGCTTGCCTCAAATACCTACTCTAAATTTGCTATCAACTCTCAGATTATTAGAATAATAATTGTGTATTAAACTCTTTTTAAATGTGGTACTTTGAAAACAGACAATAATCAAAAAGTTTTACTCAACATCAAAAATCATAATTACTTTACCTATTAATTGCAATCAGTAGGAATTTCATGTTATCTTTGCCTAAAGGTAATAAATGCTTATAAACAGTTGAAAATAAGGCTTGAAATGGACTAGGAAAATGTATTTCTTTAGATTCCTGTGCAAACACTCGCAAGAATGTATTTTTATTCAAGTAACATACGCACAAATTAGACGAATATTGTTAGTGTTCGTGTGTATTCGTCAATCATTGAACACTACACTTAAGCCAAATAGTAGTGTCCTATAGATCACAAACCACAACATATTTGTTGAGTGTCGTCAGGTGATTCCGGGGTTATCTGACTCGCGTTTGACGAACAAAGTTCAAAGACAAATAAATCGAGTCAAGAGAACCGTTTATATTAGAATTGAATCCACCTCTCTGTAGTATTCGACTCTGTCGGAAAACAAAAGCTTTACGCAGAATCGATTGTTGGTATTTTGTTGTCAATTGTGATCGCGAATACAATGGAACTGAATCACATTAATATTTAACCTTTTTATCTAGAACCTATTGAGACTGAAATTAGTTTTTCGTACAAAGTAGTAGTAGTAATTAGTTTATTTAAGAATATTAAAAGTCAGTGGCGTAACTACAAGGTGGCAAGCCGGCAAAATTCCACGGGGCCCCAGCCGGAAGGTGCCCCCAATCAGGCCCCCTAGACAAGTGGCAAGCGAGTATTTTTTTTAAATAATCGCTTGACGTGTTTTTGTATAGGATTGACATAGTGGAAAGAAAACGAATTTGCCACGGGCCTCAAACAGTAGAGTTACGCCACTGTTAAAATGTGAACATTTCTCAACGATTTTCTATTCAGAATGCAGATATTAGATTGTTGGCTGACTATATATAATATTTATTAGAATCAATCGTTTTCACGCGGTGAATGCTCTAATAATAAAATAAAAACAAAGCTATTCTGAGGTCTGTGTATGATTTCTATAAACTGGATTCCAACAAACTTTTTCCAAATATTTGATGTATTTTCCATAACGGAACAGATACGTCAATACGAGCCGTATTGACGTATCTGTTTTATTAAATAACATTATCATCTATTATCCGGAACCGAAGTCCGACCAGGCCGGTCAAACAAACATCGATCAAAAGAGTCTGACTGTAATGGCTGACAAATCAATTCTCGCAGATCATTCCTTTACTGAATTATTTTCCCCCTCCGCAAACATAAGCTCGCTCACAGTCACGCTGCAATCATTTATATTGATGTCAAATCTCTAAGAAATCATGATTTCGTTTGTGATGTTTGTGCGATTGTTCAATTTGCAGATTAGTGAAATAGGTATGACAGTAGACATAGAAAAAAATCCTGGTCTTGGGAAATTCCTTTCAAAAGTAACGTAAATATTTATCTATACCAAAAGTATTGTATATTTTAAATATTATTATTATCAAGCACTTTGATTATCCACTTGAAACGAGTTCAAAGACTTTTGTTGAAAGACTTTATTATCCACACAAAAGATTCATACTGTTAGCGTCGCTACAAAATGTCTACGCGAACGCCTACGTCGTCGCTACAAACCTCTACGAGAGTCGTAGGTAAACGGAATTTTATGTTTAAAAACTTATCGTCACATAAGAACTAACAAGTTGTAACTTTAGAAGTTATTACGAGTAGCAGGGACTTTACAGTTGTATTTTCTTATAGTTTCCTTTTAACTCGAACTAGTTCATCGACGCGGAAAATATTAATACTCACCGTTTCAAGGCAGCGCTACATTTATAAGTTTTCTTAGAATTATTAAATACTATCTTATCGATACGATGTTAATAGGTAACCAATATCATGATGCAAAACAATAGTTAATGTTAGATAACGATACTCTTTTACTAAGCTAAGTTTCAGTACATTGCGCAAAGCATATTTCTCACAAACGAAACGCCACGATCCTTCTGGCGTCGAGTAGAACCAGAGAGAGTCTGATTCAAAAAGTTCGACTCATACTCGGCAACCCTGAGTGACAATCAATAAATAGAATCCGAGCTGAGTTTTTCCCAATCTTCTTGCGGAGATGATCGACATATCGCCGAGTAGAGTCAGTCAGTACGTGTAGTTGATGTCAGTATGTAGGAGTATCCGGGCTTATGATCTATCACCGCAGAGTCGCTGTGAGCTCGTTACTCAAGTTGTTCTGATGACTTGAGCTCATGTTTGAGCATTGCTGAAAATGTAGAAGAAAAACACCGATTTTTAAGTAAATTTTAGATGAAATACCAATTAGTAGCTACGTATTTAATTATCTCAGCCTAAATTAATGTTTCAATTATTTATTCATGATAATTGTAACCTAATTAGAGAAATTATGTTAATTGACGTTCAAAATTAAATTAGACATTATTGTGAAGAACAGGCGGATCTGGTTTCCCGCATTTGAACTTTATTACCGTGTGATAAGGTTAAAAATTGTCAATCTGTCGGCGACGTAACTTACCATTTGCCGGGACTCCCAGGCTTTCATGGCGTTTTTGTATTTCTCGAACTCGTGGCACCAGTCGGAGTATATCTGCCGATAGTCTTGAGACTTGCTGGGCTGAGTGCATCTGAACATAAAGGGATTTTACATTACAATTCACATCCTTACTTCCTTACTAATATTATAAATAGGAAAGTGTGTTTGTTTGTTTATCTTTCCTTCACGATCTAACGAAGCATCCAATCGACTTGATTTTGGCATAGACTTAGGTAAAAGGATGGAGAGTAACGTAGGCTACTTTCGGTTTCGTAAAAACATAAAGTTTTTGGAAAAATCGTATTTTTACCAATTTAGGAATTCCACGCGAGCGAATTCGCGAGCAAAAGCTACTTTTTAAATAAATTTTAAATAAGGGTATAATTTCAACTTATTAGTATGCAACAAAATGCAACTGAACCTTAATAAAATTAATTTCGTTTACCTCTTTAACCGTTAATTAGACCTCTACCGAATTCAAAGTATTTCTATTCTTAATTTAATCAAAATAGGATAAGTTGTCGCGCCAAGATATGTTATCGCACAGATATTCTATCGCATTCATAATATTAGTGACAATAAAGTTTTATACCTATGATTATCTATATCCAAGTTGTATGAGGCGACGAGCGTGGGGCCGAAGTAGCACTCGTACCGGCCGCGGTCCGTCTCGCTGACCGACAGTAGCACCAAGCCCCGCTCTGACGTCTGCAGGACGCGCTCCCAGCTGATGTGATGGAAAAGTATATAAACTAACTAGCTAATCTGCAGTGTTAGCATGGCGTCAGTAGCATACGAAAATATGGACAAACTGGCAGAAAATCTGCCAGTTTGCAGTTTCTGTGCATTTGCCAATTTGTCTATCGTGCCGAAGAGAAGCGCTTTCTCGGTCGCCATGCTTAGCGTGCTGATAAACAACGTTTGTTGGAAAACTATCTGACGTATTGATAAATAAAACTTAATTTAATAAGTTAAGGCTCACAATCGTACAAATGTTAAATCTCACGGTATCGGAGCGACTAGGAGCGCAACAAGGCATTATTTACAAGGTTTTGCCGGTGCCACTTTTTAGACAGCAACTGTGAATCTTCATAATATTTGATCGTTTTAAATCAATTAAATTACTTACAATCTTTTATGTAATAGTTAGTTTTTTAGCAATGAGAGAAGATATTACTGAGAACACTCTAAGAAGTAGATAGTAGATATGTCACGGACAGATAAACATCGACAGATATTACTTTGAAGTAACGTCCCCCCCCCCCTAAATACCCCTCATTGGTAAGGGGTCAGAGGGGCTTATCTATAATATATTAATACGCGAGCGGAAAACTTTGTACCCCTTTTTACGAACGACACGAAGACACGACCTCTAGTTCAAATAAATGTTGCACTTTAACTAGTTAAAGATTCTTCGTGTATTTTAAAAGAAAAGTCATATTTAAGAAAGGATAAACAGTAATTTTAATACCATCGAGCATGAAAGACCTACACCTGTATAAATATATTTTTTAATAATGTTGTCTAGGTAAATAAAGATAAGTTTATTGTTTCTCATTTACCAAATCATTTTAAAAAGTTATGAAAAAATAATTAATTGAAAATGTATGAAGAATGGACGTGTTAATAACATTTGTTTTTGATGGAGCTAATGGAAAACTTTATTACTTTTTCATCTGCCTGTATATACCTTTTATATTTTTAATTATTCACGCCCATATACTGTGTGAACTAAAACAATATTTATTATTTAGCTTGAATTATCGAAGTAAATATGATTTGATTCATTAGGTGAAGCTCAGAAAATAACACGAATAAGGGGGATAAGAAAACGTATTATAGTCCGCGATACCATCACAAGAAATATAGCTCGTGTGATAAACTGCGCTAAACGGAGAAAATCTTTCATGAATCTGTCGAGATACAATCAGAGCTATTTGGATGGAATATAGTCTAGCGAGCTATATTATACGTTAAAGAAAAAACAAAAGGCTCGGATTTTAATAATATAACTTAGTTTAAAGATAATGACAGTTTTAGGACCTATTTCATTTCATTCCGCTTGCAGATAGTATATTTATTTGACAGATTTTGTCTGTCAAAAAATTTGTGGTTAGCCTAACAGAAATTTTAACTGTTGGCGGTGAAACAGGTCCTTAGTGAGTCAAAATAATTTAAAGTCGTAAATAATTTTTAAAGGAAATACTAAACATTTACCTAGTATATATTATTTTAAGAAAATCAAGTCTCAGAAACTTAAAATTATACAAAATTGAATTCCATTATACAAAATGAGTTCAGATTGAATATTTAAGGGAATAACAAAATAATTTCATTATAAATTATAACGTTCATTACAAGAAAGTAATTTAATGTTAGGAGTTGCGCTCGACATATCGTCCTAATTCAGAGATTGATTTTTTTCATATGAATATGAAAGTAATTATTTTTAATTCTGATCCTGTGTATTAAAGGTGTGAGCAAACTATAGCGGACAAATCCGCCTCTATAAAAATTGTATGCAGACGGATGCGCGTATCAAACGCCTTGACAAAGCGTGCTGGGCCTAGCGGGGCGGATTTTTGCGCGGCGAATGCGACGCGACTCGGCAAACACGACCACATTTAGTAGATTTCTACTTTTTAATACTAATGAATAATGTAAAACATTATTAGTAGATAGTCCAAAATCTTTTAGTAGATTAGGAAATTGATGGTTATATAATAAAATTTAAAACAGCATTTTAAAAAGGTAATTAAAACAGTTTATATAAAAAAAGGAATTTTATGTTAGTTTTAACCACATAAAATACATTGATATATAAAGGAAACATTTTGGTGGAACCTAAAACCCGGTTTAGTAGATTTAAGTAGAATATAGCAACGTTTTTGGTATATTGAGTTACGGTTGATTTAAAAGTGGTCACGCTGATGTACTCAAAATCCGTCAATGCGATGAAATCCGGCCCGTCAACAGTGTACTATAGCGCATTTTGCGCTGCGCTGAGCCCCGGCCCGCCCCGGCACGGCCCGGTCCGCTCCGTCAAAGTGGACGCCTAAGGATCATTTTGTTTAATTATATTTAGGAGGCAAGCGAGCTGATGGGCTACCTGATAGAAAGCAACTGCCGTCACCCATGTACACTCGTGACATCTAAAGACTCGCAAGTGCGTTTCCGGCCTTTATGAGGGAATAGGGAATGGGTATAGGGATAGATAGATTAGGGAAGTCGGGCCACCCGTAAACTCACTCAGTGAACGAAACACAGCACAACGCCGTTTCACGTCTGTTTTTTGTGAGGCCGTGGTATCACTCCGGTCGAGCCCGCCCATTCGTGCCGAAGCATGGCTTTCCCACGGCTAAAAGCATCCGTATTATGAACTTGAGATCGGAAAATGTCTCATCGGTACGCGTGTATCAATGAGACATTTTCCGATCTCAACCGGGGTTTGAACCTGCGCCTTCTCGAGTGCGAACCAAAGGTCTTACCTACTAGGCTACGGAAGCTCTGAATCATCATAGGCTTGTTCTTGACTTGGCGATAGAATATATTACTATATAATTTAGAAAGCTATAATTTTAACATTACCCTTGTGACATACTTCTGTAGAAAAACGGAACATTTAGTTCCATTAGCGACATTAATCATTTTGCAAAACTGCAAAAATTTTTTAAGAATCTTACTTGTAATTAATCTTGTAGCGCCCCTTCTCGCGGGAGTGGTGGTACCAGACTACGTTCTGGTCTTTCAGCGCCTCTGGCGTCCTGCCAAAGGCTGCCAGGTGGACGCTCTGGCCGTAGCCAGCTCGGACCGTCCGGAGTGGGGCGCTGGCCTCGCAGATGGATGGCGTGGAGTTGGTGGCGTCATGGAGAAGACCCGGACTGTAGGCGCGGCAGGAGCCTCCCTCTTTGTCCCACCCGCAGTACGGATCCAGCACGCACCGCACACAACTGTCATACCTGATACACACAATCGTGAGGTTCATTCCACTGCATGAAAATATGTTTTTTATATTTGCTTGATTTTTTCACAGATTTTAGTGTGAGTGAAGACGCGCTCAATGTAGTTTAAGCCTAATAAGTAGTATACGATTTGTCGTCTCGGACTAAAAATGAATTCACCGCTCACTTAAATATATATTATGATAATGTACACCTATACTAATATTATAAAGAGGAAACCTTTGTATTTTTGTGTGTTTGTATTGAATAGGGTAAAAAACTACAACTTAGAGGGATTTTATCCCGGAAAATATATATGATTTTTCGTGGTAGTGAAAATTGTGGAATAAGTCGTCGAAAAAACTGCCGTACGTTAACGATTCTTGCGAACTCTGCCTAAATGGTTAGAGATTTATGGTTGCCTTCTATAGAAAAGTTGTTGAACTCAATAATGCCGGGATAGTATAAACCAAACATTTATATTTTAGCCATAATAACCACTTTTCCATAGAATCAAAGTAATTTAAATTATTAGCCTAT